>SNQJ01S0143020.1:7331-24538 GCA_010110895.2 Picea sitchensis
GATTTATTTGAAGATTTTGAACTCCAACACACTCCTTGCGATCCTGGATTTTTTTGACAAAATTCAGACTTTGATATTTCTTCAGAAGAAATATTACTACACACTCATTGTGCTTCATAGTCCTAATCTCTCAACACTTAGTCGAAACTTGACCCTATGAACTCTTTGCAACATTCAGTCTAAGTTTCCCTTTTATCCCTCCTAATCTTCTCTGAATCAAATCTAGACTCTGTCGACGCACACCTTGTGGAAAATATGCACTCTTTGCATCCAGACTCTTAGAAGAGAAAGAATTGAAAATTATCTAATACTTCATAGGTTCATATACTCAATTATGAACAACATACATAAGCACAGTGAAATAAACACATAAAGAACATATCATTCGTTCAAATACACACCGAAATGAACATCGTCCAAGCATTTGGATCAATCTTCGTTTGTTCTATTCATTCATGAAGTATTTACATAAGTTACACAGCTCTTCATTGTTTTCTAACTCTCTATGTCTAACTGCTACATCTAACACTTCTTACTCCCTTACTTCTACTATACTTTTTTTCAATACAAAATACCAAACCCTATCTAAGGAGTTTCTTCTCGATCTCTTCTCCATCGTATTTGAATTATATCCCATCGTTGTTTTAGCAGTTACCTACTTAGTCCTATTACAATAAATGTGAGTTATTAGCAGATAAGGACTGACACTCTATATATGTAACACCTTACAATCATGTAGGAATTTACAACATTATTCCATTCTCAGGTGGTGAATCAACTTTACAAACAAGGTCCTTAAATACTATATTTCCAAAATATATCAACAACACGCTCATGCCTATGTTTAATGCAGATTTTAAATTTTGGTGCGCTGAGGTGTCAAATTTTTCCTCCACTCTTGGCCTCTTTTTCTTTGATGGAGATGCTCCTGCATCATACTCCTCTGGCTAAAATATTCACGGAATCCTATCCATGAGATCCTACATCATTTTTCCATGTTTCAAAATTTCAGGTTCAGTGACCCAACTTGAATCTTCCATTAGGTGATCTTTCCACTTCACTAAATATCCAGCCTACATCTTCCTCCCGATCTTCTTTCCAACTCTTTGATCTAATATTTTCTCCATCTAAGGTTTTTTTGTTGTGGGCATCTATTTTTCCCATTGAATCTCCTTCTGGTCATTTAGTTCTCCTGCATCATCTCTCCTATAAGGATACAGTTATGCAACATTGAATATTGGTAATATCCCAACATTGTCTGGCAACTCAATATCATAAGAATTGACTACAAATATCTTGAGGATCCTGCATGGTCCTATCTTCTTCATCTTCAAATTGTTATATGTTCCCCTTGGAAACCTCTCATTTCTCAAATGTGCTAAAACTTCATCTCCAACTTCAAATTGAACTTCTCTTCTTTTATGGTCCACTTTGTTCTTGTACTTTTGGTCATTGTCATGTAGTTGCCCTCTGACTCGATCATGAAGTTTTTGCATCTTTGTAGAAAAATATTCTGCTCCAGCACTTTTGAACTCATCTTTCTTCAAATCGCTCAATTATGTAATCCCACTTGGCTGTATTCCATTCACTATCTCTTATGGACTTTTCCCAGTGCTCTTGCTTACCAAATTGTTAAATGAAAATTATGCCTGTGCGAGAATCTGATCCCAAACTTTTGTTCACCACTTTAGTTTGCCCATCTATTTGAGGGTGATATGTTGAACTGAAGGACAAGTTTTTGCCCAGCTTCTTACATAGAGTTCTCCAAAAATTTCCTACAAACTTTGTGTCTCTGTCTGAGACTATGCTTCTGGGAAATCCATGTAGTCTCACAACTTCCTTGAAAAACAAATTGGCTATGTATGTAGCATCACTTGTTTTTTGACATGGTATGAAATGTGTCATCTTGGAAAATATGTCTACTGAAAAAAAATATGGAATCACTTCCCTTCTATGTTCTAGGTAGTCCCAATACAAAATCAATACTAATTGCATCCCAAGGCCTTTCTGGAATAGTCAATGGTTGATACAAATCAGTGTTTTGCAGTCTCCATTTTTCATACTAGAAAATTCTGCATTTGTTCAAAAATTCCTTTACTTGGGACCTCATACCTAGCCAGTAGTATGAAGAACTTATTTGTGCATATGTTTTATCATGACCAAAATGTCCATCTAAACCTCCATTGTGTTTCTCTTTCAGCAGGTTGTCTCTCATAGAGAATATTTGTATGCACAATTGGCTTCCCTTGAACAATAATCCATCCTAGATTAAATATTATGTCCATGGGCTTTTCTCCTCCAACAAAGGGTTCTCACATGCCTCATAAGCCTCCTTAAAATATGGATCTTCTTGGTACATTTCCTTAAGGTGTTCAAACCCTAAGGTCTTCACTTGGAATTCTTGTATAATCAAACTCCTCCTGATCAAAGCATCTGCATCTTTGTTAGCACTTTCAGAAATATGTTTAATGACAAAATTAAAAAAATTCATGAATTCTACCCACTTAGCATGCCTTTGGTTCAACTTTTCTTGCCTAGTAATAAATTGTAAAGCTTTATTATCACTATACAAGAGAAAATCTTTTGGAATTAGTTAGTGCCTCCACTTCTTCAAAGCTTGAATCACTACATAAAAATCTTTGTAATATGTGGAATAACTGTTTTGGTGTCATTCAATTTCTCACTGAAATAAGAAAATGGTTTATTATACTGACTCAAGACTACTCCAATATCTACTCTTCTGGCATCACACCTTACCTTAAATGTTTTCTCAAAATATGGTAATACCGGAATTGGTTGTCATGTGATCCTATCCTTCAACACTCTAAAGATTTTCTCAGCCTCCTCTATCAATTTAAAATACTTGTGTTTCTTTTTCACAGTATCTAGTATGGGTGTACATATACCACTAAAATTTATGAGAAATTTCCTATAAAAACTTCCTAACCCATGAAAACTTCTCACCTCAAATATGATTCTAGGAGATGGCCAATCCCTAATTTCTTTCACCTTCTCTAGATCCATATTCAATTCATTTGAAGAGATCACAAAACCTAAGTATATTAGTTTTGTCTTCATAAAGGAGATTTTCTTTAATTTTATCAACAACTTTTCTTGTTTCAATCTCCTCATCACTAATGTCAAGTGCTTTAAATGTTCTTCCTTTGTTTTACTGAAGATTGGTATATCATCCAGATATACAATCACAAATATACCTATGAAGTCTTTCATCACTTCGCTCATCAATCTCATAAATGTGCTTGGGGCATTTGTCAACCAAAATGGCATGGCTAGCCATTCAAACAAACCTTCATTTGTCTTGAATGTTGTCTTCCATTCATCTCCCTCTCTCATTCTTATCTGATGATATCCACTCTTCAAACCTATTTTTGAAAAATAGATTGCTCCACTCAAGAAATCCATCAGATCATCCACTCTTGGCAGGGGAAATATATACCTTATGGTGATATTGTAGATGGCTCTAGAATCTGTACACATTCTCCATCTTCCATCCTTCTTTGGACTCAACACAGTTGGTACTGCACATGGGCTTAGACTTTCCCTGACTAAAACTTTATCCAAAAACTCCTGGACTTGATTATTTACCTCTTCATTCTCTCAAGGTGTCAACCTACATGCTTCTTTGTTTGGAAAACTGGCCCCTAGAATAAGGTCAATGTGATGGTTGATACTCCTAATGGGTAGTAATGAGTGAGGTAACTCATCCACTACTATGTCAGCAAAATTCTCTAACAGTTCCTGCATTTCATTAGGTAAATCATCCATAGAAGTATTTATAAGGATAACCCTTCACTTCCTTACTACAACAAATTTCATCTCTTGTTCCATCTTGACCTCATTCAAGAGTTCCTTCCCACTCATGAGAAGTATACTTGAAATAGCTTCCTTCTTTGGTTCCTTGTTCGTTATTGGAAACAACACGTGTGTTATACCATTCTTCTCTAGGGTGTAAGTATTTTTCCTACCATCATGAACGAAAATTCTATCAAATTTCCATGGTCTCCCCAACAAAACATGGCATACATCCATGGGAATTACATCACATAAAATTTCATATTTATAGCCTCTTATTTTAAATTTAACTTTGCATTGTTGACTTACCATTACTTGATGTCCTTTTTGCAACCATGATACCTTATACGGATTTGGGTGTACAGTTATATCCAGCTCCATTTTCTCTACCATCTTTGTGGATACTAGATTACTAGTGCTCCCACTATCTATCAAACTTTTTCCTTTGTTTTGCAAGAAGTCCTAAACAAATTCATTCATTGAACTAGTTCTTCTGCCTCCTTCTCTGGATTTACAAGAACTTCCCTCATCATAAGGTTTCTCCTTCCTTCTATTTCCCCTGCTTCCACATTCTTATGAGCTTCATAAATGTGTACTTCTCCTCCTCCAACATATTTATTCTTCTCGGGACATTCCCAAGACATGTGTCTTGTCTTTCCACAAGCATAAACTATGACTTCACCTCCTCTACCTCTTTCTCTTCTTCAAGGAAAAGAGTTTATTCCTTCGTTTTTTCCATCCTTAGAACTTCCCCATTTTCAAGGTGATTATGATACTTTCTAGCCTCCTCCTATGGTTTCTGTAACTTCTCTCGAGCAGTTCCCTAGCCCCTTCTTGGAATTCCTCCTTTGTTTCGCTAGCTTTTTTTCTGGCCAACTTCTCTTCAGCTTTCAAGGCTACTTGATAAGCATCCTCGATTGTGCCAATAGATATCATACTGATATCCTCTTGTATCTTGTATCTCAACCCATTTATATACCTGGTTGTTTTTTCATCATCATTTTCCTTTTGTCCATCCCTGAAATTCAATCTATAAAATTCTTCAGTGTATTTGTTTACTGATAAAGTTTTATATCTCACGTTCTATAACTTTATGAACAGATTTATCTCATAGCATTTAGGGATAATTGTTTCTTTCAACTTAGATACCATTATGTCCCAAATTTTGGTTTTTTTCTTGCCTTTGCATCTGCAATCAACTTGTAGTTCATCCCACCATAATGTTGCATGACCTTTCAACCTGGTTATTGCATGCTTCAATTTATTTTATTCATCAATTTCTTCATAATCAAAGTATTTATCCATAGAACATATTCAATCTAACAACTCTTCAACTTCCAAATTGCCTTCATACATTAGGACTTATACTTTTTCTCTGGCTCCTATTCTTGAAAAAACTCTTAACAGTTGTTCTTCCATAGGTTCTCTTTCTGTAGCTCCTTCTTCTTCCACCTCTTCACTTTCAGCTTTGTCGGTGTTAGTAACATATGGTGCTCTCCTCAGTGTTGTTTCCATGGTGTCCAATCTCATTTGAAGTTGCCTCATTTATTCTTCCATTTTCAGATTCGCTATAGGTATATCCCTGCACCTTCTAGGTGGCATGATTCCACTGCTTTGATTCTTCTCCCTCCGAATTGATTCTATCAAAAATAACTCTTTCACCTTTTCATGTTTTCTATAAGAAAAATCGAGCTCTGATACCACTTGATGCAAACCCCCTACTCTCCCCCGGGGCTATGCGACCTCCCGGTCTAGGATTGATCAACTTCGAGAGTTGAATCAGATCACAGGTTCATGTTGAAACTCTTCTATCTTATCCATAGGTCAAAGTCCTAACTCTTGGGTGTGAAATCCCCTTTTCGAGAGTTTTTAAGTACCCATAGAATTCTCCACATCACCTTGGTCTAAAATCGTGGGATTAAAATTTTTTACCCGAGCTCCAAACCCTCTAAATCACCGTACCAGATCTAAGATCCAGGCTTCTCTAACAGCCAGCGGTTGGGATCTACTTCAGGACTCCGACTCTAGGAGTTTCGAGTATTCCAACACCTTTTTCTTCTAAATTTCTCTGTACACTGAGCTTTAGATCGAGTGCCATGTTCTCCTCTAAATTGATGGTTGAGATACTCCCTTTACTCCACTTTAGGTGACTTGCAATCAATGCTCCTTCACATTCTTTCTTTCGGAGTACTATTCCTCCGAAGTGATGGATCTTCCGCCACACATCCTGTTCCAATGGATGACTCTGATGAACTCCGACGCTACAGCCTTCAGGAGTTATCGTGCCTTCACTCTTCACTTTCCTCTGGAGTGAATTTTCCCCAGAGTAAATCTCCACTCTCCACGTGTCCCTATGCTCATCAATGGCCTTTGTCGATTCCAACCTTCTGGATTTCTGACCCTTAGAAACTTACTCGACAATTTCCCCCAAGTGTTCTATCACTAGAGTGATAGATCTGATGTCGCGTGTTCCAAAAACAAATGGCTAGGATAATTCCTGACCTTTTAAGATTCAAACGACTTCTAGTCAATGCTACACTTCCTCCTTCCTTTTCCTCCAGAGTACACACTTCTAGACTCCATGATCTATTAATGCATGTCCCTTTTAGATCAACGACCATGATTTACCTCGGTAGTTCGAGCTTCGGGAGTTTTGGGCTTCACTACTCTCATTTTCTTCTGGAGTGCTCTTCTCCCGGAGTACATGAATATCCACTGTGTGTCCCTCCTAGATCCAATGGTCATGATCCACTTCATCTTTCGTGACTTCACCAGGTTTTCACGTTGCTCCACATAAATATTCTAGATCTTTTACCTACTGGACTCTTCGAGATCTAACGATTGTTAATGACCCCGACTTCCTCCGAAGGGATCTCAACCGTCGGTTTGTGGCCTCCAACGGATTTTTCCCTTTCTGCTAAACCTTTATCACTATCTCTCTTGATCTTTATTACTCTAAGGATTTCAACCTCTGATGCACTCCTTGTGATCCTGGAATGTTTTGACAAAATTCGGACTTAGATATTTCTTCAGAAGAAATATTACTAGGCACTCCTTGCGCTTCACAGTCCTGATCTCTCAACACTTAGTCAAACCTTGACCATGTGCACTCTTTGCAACATTCGGTCTAAGTTTCCCATTATCCCTCCTGAGCTTATCTGAGTCAAATCTAGATTCTGTCGACGCACACCTTGCAGACAATATGCACTCTTTGCATCTAGACACTCAGAAGAGAAATAATTGAAACTTATTTAATACTTCACAGGTTCATATACTCAACTATGAAAAACATACATAAGCATAGTGAAATAAACAAATAGAGAACATATCATTCATTCAAATACACACTGAAATGAACATCATCCAAGCATTTAGATCAATCTTCGTCTGTTCTATTCATTCATGAAGTATTTACATAAGTTACACAGTTCTTCATTGTCTTCTGACTCTCTATGTCTAACTACTACATCAAACACTTCTTACTCCCTTACTTTTACCATAATTTTTTTCAATACAAAATAAAAAAACTTATGTAAGAAGTGGCTTCTCGAGCTCTTCTCCACCCTATATGAATTATATCTGATCATTGTTTTAGTGGTTACCTACTTAGTCCTATTACAATAAATGTGAGTTATTAATAGATAAGAGCTAACACTCTATATATGTAACACCTTACAGTCCTATAAGAATTTGCAACATTCTTCCATTCTCAGGCGGTGACCCAAATTTACAAACAAGGTCTTTAAATACTATATTTCCAAAATATCTCAACAACACCCTCCCGCCTCTTTTAATGCAGGTTTTAAATTTTGGTGCGTTGAGGTGTCGAATTCTGCCTCCACTCTCTGCCTCTTTTTCTTTGTTGGTGATGGTCCTGCATCACTTATAATTTTTATACTTATACAAATGAGAAGAGATTTAAATGGAAATCAACTTTCCCCAATTGAAAATGGCCCGCACCTTGGCAGTAAAATATAAGATATAAAGAATCATGCAGGAAATGTTGGCAATATTTTCTTGGCCAATAACTCTGGTAAATAACTAAGAAATTTCCCAAAAGGGGTTCTTGAACAAGTTGACCTGCAATCTAATAATATATTTAGGGATGGATGTGGGATTCTCTAAGGAGTCAGGTAAGAGATCCATACCGTTGTCATGTTTTTTCAAGAAGTCCCTGCAATCTTCACCTTTGAAAGTGAGTGTTGGCTCTAGGCGTTTCATCATGTTTCAAAACACTTGAGGTGAAATACAAACGGGAGAATGGCCTTGGAGTTGAATAATCCACTGACTTGGTATATACTTCTCATCACATTAGGAAACCAGTTCCTTGCAGTCAAAAACTTCAGGAACATAGCTTGCACAAGCAACTTTGGACGTCCAAATTACTTCCTTCTGAGCAGAAGGGGATGAATAATAAGAATATGCTCTAGACCACTAAAAGATCTGGTCCTCCTATCCAAAAAATTTCAAAGTATCTCTGCAGAACTACTATCGATTTGTTTTTTCCATAAGTTGACGAGAGTGTTCTTTTGATCCAAATAATATTTGAAATGAGCTCTTGAGAGATATAATATAATATTTCACAAATTGTGATTTAATGTCGTTTAATAAGAAATCTCCTCAAGACCTTCTCTTATTAATGAAAATATTTATAGGACCTCCATGATGATTTATTATCATTAAAACATACTAAAGGAGTGTTGGGAAAAGTGTGAAGGTGGCAGGGACGGACGAGAGAAAATAACATTTGGGACTTTTGTGAACCCGCGAACCCATCGTTGCAGAAGGTTGAGAATTTGCTAAGTGTTGGAATGCATTCAGTCAAACTCAATATAGGAGAGATGAGATACTTAGGATCTCAGGGATTCCAATGGTCAAAATGTAGATCATGGATCATTTGGGTACAAAATGTATATCACGGAACATGGGATGTGAATACTTGAAACCCGCCAACCTGGGAACCCGCGACTGCATAAATGACTAAGTGTAGAATAATGTGGCAGTCAATCAAACTCATGATGTGAGAATGTGGATGGAGATGAGGATCTGTGAGTCCACCAATCCACGAACCCGCCATTTTGTAAAAATGACAAAGTATAAAAACTAGAAAGGGAGACTAGAAGGGAAAAAAGAAAAGGGGAATTTGGGTAGGTATAGAAGAGGGAAAAATAAATGAACAAAATAAGTTGGGAAAATAGAAAAGGGGAGGTGAATTTTGGAAGAAGGAATTGATATCAACAGCTAGCTCCAACTGTGGGATGATAACCCTCTATGGGTTGCTAAGAATCAAGATCATTTCATGACCAGGTGCTTCCACCTATTTGGCTATGGAATCAGAGTAAGAATATACAAATTCAAAAATAAAATTATGTACAATGAGAATGAACCTTTCAAATGTTTCTCATTGACAGGAAACATTAGTATTTTACCCTTCATGTCTTGGAGAATATAGGAGTTAAAACCCAATTTATTCTCAATGATGTATGGTCCGATCTAGATTTCTTCGAATTTTTTATGCATCGACGATTTCTCCTTGGCCTTGTTCCAAAGTAACACTAGATCTCCCTTATGGAAATTCTTTACAGTTGTGCTCTAATCAAAATAGATTTTAACACTCTGCTTCCTCTGAGATGTTTGATTTAGGGATTTGCTTTGTTCTTCTTCCAACTTCAGCAATTGATTGATTCTCCTCTAGATGGGTGAGTTGTCTTATGTATCTTTGGTATTAACCACAGAAATCAATGCATTTAGCTCGAGTCTAATCAAAATTTTTGCTTCTTTCCCATAAAACAATATATATGGAGACATCTCGATGCTATCCTTCAGAGTCGTTCTTCTTTCCCATAATACATCCGTCATCTTTAGACTCCAATTCATTTGGTTCTTGTCAATGGTTTTCTTCAGTATCTGAAAAAGAGTTTTGTTTGTGGATTCAACAAGGCCATTACCTTGTGGATAATAATTCGATGATTGACCCATGATGATTCCATATTCTCCACAAAACTCCCTAAACTTTGACCCGATGAAAATTGAACCATTGTCTGTGATAAATTTATCTAGGACGCCAAATATCGATAGAATATTGTCTTTGAGGAATTTAATTATCTCTTCAGCATTAGTTTTCTTTAATGCAACCACTTCCAACCATTTCGTGAAGTAATATGAAGCCGTGAGAATGTATATATTCCTCTTTCTATACTTAGGATTAATTGGCCCAACAACATCAAGTCTCCATTGAGAGAATGGTTGTTCTACAATTATGGGCTACAAAGGCATCACGGATCTCTTCATTTTTCCTAAAAATTGTTGGCACGACAAACACTTCATTATTGTGGCATACGAGTCTCTGAAAATTGATGGCCAATAGAATCTTTCTCTTATTATCTTGTGGGAGTTTTTATTAGGTGCAAAGTGTCCACCGCATATTCCCTCATGGAACTCTCTTATTAGTTCTCGGGCTTGATTTTCATCAACACACCTCACTAGTATACCATCATAATTTATTCTAAACAATATGTTAGCAATCAATATGTATTGATTCACCTTCATATTCAATGTTCTTCACTCCTTGGGGTTCATGGTGACAGGAAATTGCTCGGACCTTAAGTAGAATATAATATCTTCGTACTATTCTGAATCAGCTAATGGTTCCCTAACTGAAATTGAAATCATTCCATCGACTGAATATCCATTCATGATGAGATTACATAAAACTTTTCCTTCGATAAATTTTAAAGGTTTAATCTCGTTATCATATTCTTGTATCCTTTCCAACCAGTTAGCCCATTTTCCTTCTCTCAATTGTTGATTCATGAGCACCTTCACTGGTGACGAGGGAACATAAGAAATAACATGGGAGTTCAATATGTATGTGTGTATTGATTTTACAAGAGCCAAGGATTGCTTCTCTAGTTATGAATACCTCAAATCATAGTCATGTAGGGTTTTTCTTATGAAACTTATTGGGATTTCTTCTCTTTTGATATTCTTTTGAGTAAGAACAGATGCAACAACTCTCTCTGTAGAAAATGAGTAGATGATGAAATATCTTTGAAAGTCCAGACTAATGAGGATTGGAGCAGTGGTAATTTCTCGTTTAATACTATTGAACGCCTCTTGAGTATTCGTTGTCCATTCAAACCTCTTCTCCTTTTTCAGCAACAAAATGATCGACTTCACGATACTTGCATAGTCACGAACAAATCTTCGCACAAAATTGATCTTGCCAAAAAATGATTGAACTCCCTTCTTGGATGTTGAGGGGTTGAGCTCATTTATTACTTTAACTCTTTCTGGATCTATGTAAATCCCTTCCTTTCATACAATATGGCCCAACAATGTTCCTTGAGTCACAGAGGACAAGCATTTCTTTGGATTCAAAGAGACAACATATAATCTACATGTTTCAAAAAACTTTCTCAAATGATGGATATGATCATCCCTTTTCTTTGAATGCACCGTCAAGTCATCTTGATACTCTTCCATAAAATTTCCTATCAACCCACTAAATGCATGATCCATGGCCCTATGGAATGTGGCTCCAGCATTCTTCAAACCAAAGGGAATTCTAGCATATGCATATGTCTCCGAAGGTTTGATAAATGATATATTTTCCCTAACTTCCTCAGCCACCAAGACCTGGTTATATCCAAAGAAACCATCCAAAATGGACATGCAAGTTTATCCAGTAACTTGTTGTAGAAGGAACTCCATATTAGGAAAAGGAAAGTTATCCTTTATGATTTCTTTGTTAAGCTCTCTGAAGTCAACACACATTCGGATTTCCCCAGTCTTTTTTATTACAATCACAAGATTTGAAATCCAATCTGAGTTTCTAATGGGATAAATTGTTCCTTCCTTCTTCAATTTCTCCAATTCAATCTTTACCAGAGGTTTCATCTTGGGATTCATCATCCTTATTTTTTTCTTTATTGGATTTTCTCCTTCCCTCAAAGGAATGATATGTAGGAATATAGTTTTATCATAATATTTTAAATCATCATAGTTCCAAGAGAACACATCGATGTATTCTTTGAACAAGGAAACATGTTGATCAACTTCCTCAATGGTGAAATCAACTCCCAAGTTGACATCTTTCTGGGAACTGTCAGTTCGAATATTGACTTTTCTCGTTTCTTGTACTTTTTGAACTAAAACTTCTTCAAGGAGATTCTTGGCATGATCATCTTTCGTAAAAGGAGATTAATATTGTATACAATATTTGGGGAAAATAGATGAGTGATCATCTTCATTATCATCATCATTGAACAAAAAAAATTCCAGTTGTGCATCATTCTCAAACACTTGCAATTACTCAATGTTATCAGGCACGAAAGGTCAGAAAGTTCTTTCTACTTGGAAAGACATTTTTCTTTGGATATCGTATGGGTTTGACAATGAGGCCACCAAGGGTAGTGAATCTTCCTTGTGATTCTATAACATCCTCTCGTTCGTCACGACGACAACCTCTTACAACAAGTGAATTTTTTTATTTTTTTTTAAAGTGTGTGCGCGCGTGTACAAAGGAAACAAACACATTCGACTCTGCGTCACCACCCGACGATGAATAAGACACAACCACGATGAACACAACAAGAAGACATAAGGTTCACAATGAGTAACTGCAAGCATTAAACAACCATCAATCGACCATAAAAAGACTGACTTCCCATCCGTCCTACCCTGCAATAGTTAGAACCTCCAAGACACATAAGCAACGCTCAAGCCCAGGTTCATATCGATTTTAACCATTTACGGTCTCAGGGCTAGTGACTGTTCTGAGGAACATGGAGGTGTCTACATCCCGCCCCACACAAGCAGACCAAGCAATAAAATGATCTCAACCAAGTACAATAACAACTAAAGACAACCACTAACTCTACGTAAATCACAAGTCCGAAGGACTCCGACAACGACCATTCATTGTTAAGACAAGGTATTTCCTACGACTCAAATGGAATTTAATACTAACCCAATATTCCATTTGAACTCCATTAATAGACGAGATACCCAATCCAACCTTACAATAATGTAAAATTAAGTAATTGCAAATTCCCTAATTACCAAAACTTAGTAATTCAAGGTACTTGGTTCAAGGACCTTACATCTTATGTGTCATTAATAACAGTAAAATTTCAATAGCATTACAAATGAATAACAATGTCACTTATCTTTATAATCCCATAACTTTGCATTTAAATTAACAATAAAATTAAATATCATGTCACCAACATTAACATTATATTATTATATTATTATGCCATAACATTCTATCCTTACATATTGTAAGACCATATAATATAGTGGCAATACGGTCACACATTCATATCCCAATTATGTTATCCTTTAGTATAAAATTTCCATATCAGTAACATAAGACAACAATAATGCTAAATCATATGGCCATAACAATGCAATAAAATAATATTCAAAATTCGTTCTATGTTATCTCATACTAACATTGCATTCCACTACTAGAATAAAATGAGTCAATCCATCTAACTTAAAGTTTTTAAAATAAAAAGAGACTAGCTAAACAGAAGATTTCCCTTTCCACTAGATCCCTCAATCCTATGTCTAAATCCCTAATCCCTAAGCCTAAGCATAGGTATGAATCATAATCCTATTCCTAAACATAAGACTTTGAATATTCAACACTAAGCCCCAAGTCTAAATCCTAAACCCAACCTCACATAATACTTCATTATATAAAATGAGAACAATTCTTTAAACTAATTTCTAATGTAACACAATATATATATATATATAGAAAAACCTTTGTTTAATATCAAATAAAGAAGCACACATCCATTATGTCATCTAAAGTTAAAAACCACAGGATTTTAACTGAAGATAGAAATAAATGCAAGCCATATGTAACATCAAATATGTAATATAGATATAAATAAGTTATGATCCAGAATTAAATTATAAATCAATTTCATGAAAATTCGGCAATCGGGAAACCGCCCAAGTGTGCAACTTCTGTACAAGTGAGCGGGACACATGGGTAATATGGGCATGTAAGCTTAAGGTTCAATTCCAGCAAAAGCGCTGACAGTAACCATGCAGTCATTTCATTGCCGAAAAATCCATTGCCAGCCTAATTAAAGGTCGAATGAGGGCGAGTCCACCCACTACCAGGATGAAAAATAATGGATTGGGTGCACGTATGAAAACTCAGGTTCCTGGGGCAGGGTGACGTATCATCAGTTTACTGGTTTATACAAATTTAGAATTGAAAAATTACTGAATAAAAATTTAGAAATGAACGCCTTCCTTTTGACTGAGTGGTAGAGACATCCATTTGAGGTGTCTAGGGTTTTTGGAACCGGATGTGCCCTGGATGGTGAAAGGGGTAAGCTGTCAAAGGGGAAGCCATCGTTATCATGGAGGGCGGGTAAAATCGGGCTTAAGAAAAATGCCAGAATTACAAATCAACGCAGAGATTAAATGTTTGTCAATTGTGGGGTATCCTCCATCCATTCGCCAGGAAACAAAACCAAAAACATAGGGATTTACAATAGAATGCAGAGATAAAAATGAAAACACGCAGAGATACAAACATCAGCCCATTACAGAGTTAAGAGAACAAATCCGCGTGGGCATCTCTCATTAAATCAGGAGCAACAAGGTTCGAATCTGCCCACTGCCAGGTGCCAGCAACTCCATCCAACCATGAGCGGACAAGCTTTCATTCCGCCCAGGAATTGCCACCGGTAAATGTTCGCCCAAGAAGAGTAATGGCAGAGCTACCCACGCATAACTAGAGCCCCAAGGCTGTCATTCAAGTTTGGTTCACCGCTATCAGGGAAGGGTATTACTAAGGTGTCCAACAATCCCAACGCAAGGGTAAATTAACTGTCGGACTATGTCCAGAATAAAAATGAAACGTTGTTCATTAAAACTAAGAGACAGTCCCAATAAAAAGAAATATGAAGTCGTTGCGCACCAATCTAGGAATACATAAGAGGTCGGTGTGGATCTAAGTATGAGTCGCTACCGTGCTAGCATCATTGTAAGCAAACTCTACAAAGTTTGTAAGTTACTTGACTAAAACAACTAGGATGAGACTGTTGGGAAAAATCATTGTTTATCAAATCAAGTAATCTCCAGATCATTTGGTAAGGCTGAAAAGGGGTCCTGGTACAGATTAAATTACTGGGGTTCCAATTCTCATACACAAACACTCAAGGCAGAATCGTCGAGGTTCAGGTGCTATACACTAAAGGGGAAGAGTTGAAAAATTGGGGGAGGGAGACGCAAGGATAAATACACAATTTCGCTAGAGTAGGTGCAAAAGGAGAAACCATTCTATCCAACGAGATCCAACACCGAAGGAAGTTAATTATTTTTCTTCCATTTCACCTAATACATATGCAGATCAATTCATAAATCATAATGCATTCTACTCTAAAAATCAAAAGCGTACCTTTGCCTTATCGCTTCCTCCATGTGTCGTCCACGCTCTCCATGCCGCTCCCGCTCTCCGACCATAGAGACCTCACCAGTACCTCCCAACCAATCGCTAGGGGTACTCTTCTTCCCCTTTAGCCCCCCAAGCCACAAAGGGGCCACACACTATCCAGATGGTAAGTCTAGCTTCCCATCTCACCTCGCAAGGCTGAGCTACCACTCCTATCCGAGCTGGAAAATCCCAACTCTCCACAAGTAATCAGTCAAGTCACAAATCCGGCACCGTAACATTACATTAACAACCGATCCCTTTCTTCCTCATCTTCCCTTTCTTTTATAGAGTTTTTAGAACCTCCAACTTTCCCTAAATCACATTTAAATTAAGTTTTAATGAAAATATTCTAAATATTCTCCTTCGCACAAGTGTCGTCCATCCCCCTCTTTTATCCATTAATTAATTTATTTAAATTTATTAATTGTCTCATTTCCCTCACCCACCTAGAGTTGCTCCTAAATTTACTCCTAGGTGTTCCTAGATCCCCTTACATGTTTTAAATACTTTCCCCAAAAAGGATGTTGCTAAATTAGCTCAAATTAGAAGGTCCTTAATTGTAGATTCCTTACTATGTTGACCTCACTTTTTACCATAAGTTCAACTCTTTCCCTTATTACGTTTCCCCCATTCCTAAGTTTCCTAATTTTTTATTATCCCCTTCTTTCCCCTTTTTATTAGAGCCAAATTGGCAGTTGCGTTATTTACTCCTTCCTTTTATTATTAATTTAAAAATCTTTTTATACTTCCACAAGTTAATAATTTATTTCTTCTTTACAATTTAAAACCACGGATTAATTAAATTATTACTCTCTTCATTTTACCCCAAAAATTATGAAGACTAAAACTATAACTTAAGTGGTTTTTAGTTTAGATTTTTATTTTTATTTTTATTTTTATAGGGTCTTTTCTTAAGGTCTAACAAAATTTTACCCTAGAGAAGTTTTAGACTTAGGTTTAGATTCTGAGCTAGGCGACAATTATTTAGGGAAGTCGTTTTAAGAATTTCTTAATGTGTTAAAAGTCTTAGGGCCATCTAGGTTTGTTCCTTCCTCAACATCAATGCGACATTCCCTTCAATATGCACCACATGCTCCAAGGGTGCCACTCGCCTCGTTCATTTATTTTGCGCGACGTGCCCTTCAATATGCACCACGTGCTCCAAGGGTGCCACTCACCAACTTGTGTTTCTTTTGCGTGACGTGCCCTTCAGGATGCACCACGTCCTCCAAGGGTGCCACTTGCCAACTTGACTGATTGGTAGACATCAATAACCCCTGGAGTCAACACTCTGTCAGGTGAACTTGTGGGAGACTAAGGGCTCTAATGAATAAGGCCCCTGCATTATTGTGCATCCCTTAGAATCATCGTGAGTGACTGTGGCAGTCTGCCCTCACGGCATCGTGGATCCTCTCGAACTAGGAAATCGTTAACCTACAGTTCGAGCCACGGCGGGAGTGCTAGTAGGCTGTGGTAGGGCTACTTTCCACACCTCTCCCTCAACCTCTCTGGTAATTGTGTGTGGCCCCTTTACTCCATATGTGAGTCTGGTTGGCAAGCTATTGTCAGCCTGCATCATCAACAATCGTGTAATAACATGTCCACATCATATCATCAAATCAATGAAATATTACAGTAAATAAATCAACCCAAATAACACACTCCCTGACTCAATCCGGAGTCCCCGGGGTTCCATCGATGCCTCTGCATCCTCAAGGTCCAAAACCCTACACACTCAATAAAAATGAGTCAATAGCACCTGTCTATGTCAACGCATTAAAACATCATGTCATCTATCATAACGCATCATAGTCAAGGACAAGAGTTTTAATATCATAATAGTCCACATCACTTGCGAGCGAGTGTCCTCAAAGAATAAGTTTTCTCAGTGCGCCAGAGCGGGATGTTACATACACCCCCTCTTGGT
>SNQJ01S0143020.1:24548-35334 GCA_010110895.2 Picea sitchensis
TAATCCTTTATCTTATGGTTTTCATTTGCTCTTCCATTTCTTGGATCACTTCTGGTCCGACCAAGACCCTATCCTCAAGCCGATCCCAACTCAAGGGTGTCTGACACGGTTACCCATAAAGAAACTCAAAAGGTGCCATCTTAATGGTGCTCTGGTAACTGTTGTTATAAGTGAACTCTACTAGAGGCAAGAATTCCTCCCAACGCTTTTGTTGGTCCATCACGTACATGCGCAACATGTCTTCCAAGCTTTGGTTCATTCATTCCATCTGTTCATCAGTCTCTGGGTGATATGCAATACTAAAGTTAAGTTGAGTTCCCAAGGCCTCTTGGAAACTCGTCCAAAATCATCCAGTAAACACCGATCCTCGATCGAATATAATCCTCTTAGGCATGCCATGCAGCCTCACAATCTCACTAATGAAAACTTTCGCTATGTCAGGTGCCTGATACATCGTACGCACAGGAATAAAGTGAGCACTCTTCATCAGAGTGTCTACTACCACAAAAATCGAGTCATGTCTCCTTGTCGTCAGTCGCAATCCAACAATAAAATCCATCGAAATAACCTCCCATTTCGATTCCGGGATGGCATGCGGTTGAAGTAATCCTGTTGGGTGTCTATGTTCAGCCTTTACCTGCTGACACTCTAGACATCTGGCCACATAGTTGACTATGTCGGCCTTCATTCCCTTCCAAAAGAATAAGGGCTTAAGGTCTACCCTCATCTTCGTAACTCCCGGGTGAGCCATGTAAACTGCTCTATGAGCCTCGCTCAGAATCAACATCCTCAACTCGTCGTTTGGCGGTACATAAATCCAAATTTTAAACCTCAATAAACCATCTCTATCAAATGAATATCCCTCATATCGTGGTACCATCATTGTGTTTTTTTCGATAACACCCTCAACCTCCTTGTACCAGTCATCGTCACGCTGTAAAGTGAGAATCTTCTCACGTAGATTCATCTGAAGAGGCAACACCGAAAAGATGTGCGGCCTCCGACTCAAGCATCCGCCACTCAGTTCATTGTTCCCTTTATGTAAGTGATCTCATGACACAACCTTTCCCACTCCTCGGGAAACGATCGCTCCCACCAGGACCTTCTCTAATCTTTGGCCCGAAGAGCGCCTATGCTCCTCTAATTCTCCGTCGGGAATTCTTCACCCACAGCACTTCCCAATGATCTCCCTTAACAGTCAGAAAATCAGAATTCGCGATATTGCAAATTCGATGCTCGCATGCCTTATGCCTCATGAGTCCCCGAACCCCGACATGGGTCAATCGTTGAATTTCTCCCTTCTATTATCGAAGTTTTTCCCTATCGAGATATCGCTACTCGCGATGTCAACACTCTGAATTTTAAAACTCCAAACCCCGATATGCCGACCCTCTGATGCAATGCCACCTGTACTCCACTAGCTTCCGGGGTCCCACGCTACCACGTCACCTTCGAGATATCACGGATCGTGAATCCATCATGCAAGAGTTCTCTCTCGTCGAGAACCCCGATTCTCTGAACCCTGATTTGATGGGATTCCTTGACACGCATCCCCACGATCAACGGTCCTGATCCTCTCAGGATATCACTAATCGCGATATCGTCACTCCCGTTCCAACGTCTTGGTACTTCAACTCGCGATATACCGATATGCGATGGCACGTACAAATCTAATGGTTCCCATGAACCCAGATCAACGGCACTAATTCCTCCTGATCTTCGAACTTCTAAATGCTCAGACTGTAAACTCCGCGCACCTTTGCAGGATCTGACGGTCCTCGGGTTCTCGTGAAATTCCTCCCGGAGATGTCAACCATTCGTCCTTCCTTTGATATTTCCTGCGCGATGAAACAAATGCTCCTTCGTGAAGACTTATTCAAACATTAGCCAACCTGTGGAGCTTATCTCTTGGGCGTTCCACAACACTCCTGCAATTCTCCTTCTGCGAACTGTAGGCCTATTCCTCCTGAGCTTGTATTCGCTTCACAAGTCTTTATGGGGATTTGTTGCACGCACTCCTTGCGGCCATTCTTCGAACACAACTAAGTGTTGAAGTTTCCTCGACTCTGCACGCTCGCCTGCAGCAGCAGTCCTAATTCCCTTTCACTCAGAATCGCAACTCTGAGTCTTCGTCCAGCCTGCGCATGCCTTGCACATCTCCAGTGCCCAATCTGCACTCTTAAGAACTTAGAACAAAAATTTCCTCTGCCTGAACCCTGCAGTCACGCACTCCTTGCGGACAAATTCAACTGCACTCCTTGCAGGAATTCTCTGGTCCAATATAGAGAAACAATTGAAACTAATTTCTTACTCTCACAGATTTCAATCCAACTATGAAATCACATACACAGCATATCAAAGCAAGTGCATAACCAGAAGCAAATACTCATAAGCATAATATCAGCAATACACAGAGAATAATACAGCCATGGAATTGAATCAAATCTTTTTCTATTAATTCAATATATGTACATGGTGGTTCTGCACACAAATTCTCTGTTGCTCTTCTCTTCAGAATGCTTCCATGATGTTACAATGTACAAAGGAGGGTGTCTATATCCTATTTCCCTCTTGATCTCTAAAGCTATCAAATCTAGAATTAAAAATTCTATCTACTTTACATTAAAGCTAATAAATGCCTCATCTACCTAAGGACGTGAGCTATCTGCTCAAAGTCCATTACAATGTACAGGTGTGCCATTTCTTAAATGAATCATTTAAGATTGTGCAACAACTTTCAAGTGTTTTCCAAAAATTTTGTGCTGTCGCTATCCAACTGTCTTCCGCTCGATGTGTTGGCTCGCTTGATGAGTGAGCGATGCTCCTGCATCATATACTCCTCGGCTTGAAATTTTTCATGGGCTCTTGTCCATGAGCTCCTGCACGGTTTGTCCATGCTTGCATATCACTGCCTCAGTCTCCCGGCTGGCATCCTCCACTGGGTGATTCTTCCACTTCACTAGGTACTCAAAATACTGCTTTCGTCTGGTTTTCTTTCCCACTCGCTTGTCTAGTATGTACTCCATCTGCGATTTCTCTACAACTGGTAATTGCTTTTGCCACTGGACTACTGGTTCCTCATCTTCAGCATCTGCTTTTCCAGCCTTGTATGGGTATAAATCCGAAACATTAAATATCGGAGATATCCCGATGCCATCTGGCAATTCAATTTCGTAAGCATTTTCTCCGAACTTCTTTAGGACTCTGCATGGCCCGATCTTTTTCATTTTCAGCTTGTTGTATGTTCCCCTTGGGAACCTTTCCTTCCTCAAGTGTGCTAGAACAAGATCCCCAACTTCAAACTGAAGTTGTCTCCGATGTTGATCTGCTCTGTGCTTATACTCTTGATTTGAATCAATCAATCTTTGCTTCACCTGACTGTGAAGTTCCTACATCGCTTCAGTGAATTCCTCTGCACTAGCACTGCTAGTCGCAGTCTGCTCTAAATCTCACAATTCAGAAACTCCTCTCAGTTGTGTCCCATACACAATCTGAAATGGACTTTTGCCTGTACTCCGATTCACCGAATCATTGTACGCAAACTCTGTCTGTGGCAATATGTTGTCCCAGCTGCTATGGTGTTTTGTCACCAAGCTCCTCAGCAAGTCTCCAAGACTTCTGTTGACCACCTTGGTTTGTGCGTCTGTTTGCGGATGGTAAGCTGAACTAAATGACAAGTTAGTCTCTAGCTTCTTCCATAGCGTCCTCCAAAAATGACCTATGAATTTGGTATCCCTTTTCGAGACTATGCTTCTCGGTAATCCATGAAGTCTAACAACCTCTTTGAAAAACAAGTTTGCAATGTGGGTCGCATCGCTAGTCTTCTGGCATGGAATAAAATGTGCCATATTCGAAAACATGTCAACCACCACAAATATGGAATCAACCCCTCTCTGTGTCCTCGACAAACCTAATACAAATTCCATACTAATTGCCTCCCATGGCCTCTCAGGTATGGGTAATGGCTGATAAAACCCGACATTTTGCTTCTGGCCCTTCGAGTGCTGACAAATTATGCATCTGTCAACAAATCTTTTAACATCTGTTCGCATCCCTGGCCAAAAATATGATTCTCTCAGTTTTTCGAATGTCTTATCGTGACCAAAGTGTCCTGCTTATCCACCGCTATGTTTTTCCTTCACCAAATTCTCCCTCATGGAGCAATTTGGAATACACAGCTGATTGCCTCGAAACAGCAATCCCTCCTGGATCATGTAGTCTATCCATGGGCTCCGATCTCTGAGGACTGGGTTCTCAGCTGCCTCGTATGCCTCTCCGAAATCCGCATCTCTGGTGTACATATGTTTCAAATTCTCAAAACCCAATGTTTTGACTCGGAAATCCTGCAGCAATAAACATTTCCTGCTCAAAGCATCAGCCACCTTGTTAGCAGTCCCTGAAATGTGTTTAATCACAAACATGAAATTTTGCATGTACTCTACCCATTTTGCATGTTTCTGATTCAACTTCTCATGTTGACTCACAAACTGCAATGCATGGTTATCACTGTACAATACAAATTCTTTCGGGATCAAGTAATGCCTCCACTTATTTAATGCCTGTATGATGGCATAAAACTCTTTATCATACGTGGAGTATTTCAGCTTTGCTTCATCCAGCTTCTCGCTGAAATATGCGACTGGTCTGTCATCTTGACTTAAGACCGCTCCTATGGCATATCCACTTGCATCACATTTCACCTGAAATGTTTTCCGAAAGTCTGGCAACACCAAAATTGGTTGATCTGTGATCTTCCGCTTCAACAGATTGAAGCTCTTCTCAGCCTCTGCAGTCCAATGAAAAATCTTATGCAACTTCTTCACTGTGTCCATCATCATTGCGCTAATCCCACTGAAATTCCTGATGAACTTCCGGTAGAAACTAGCCAAACCATGGAAACTTCTCACCTCGAACACATTTCTCGGTGATGGCCAATTTTTTATCACGTCCACCTTACTCGGATCCATCTTCAACTCATTCGCTGAGATAACAAAACCCAAATAAATGAGTTTTGTCTGCATATATGAAGACTTCTTCATATTGATCAACAACTTCTCCTGCTGCAATCTTCTCATCACAATGGCCAAATGTTTTAGATGTTCAGCCTTCGTCTTGCTGAAAATCAGTATATCATCCAGGTATACGACAACGAACTTCCCGATGAATTCCCTCAGGACTTCATTCATCAGTCTCATGAATGTGCTCGACGCGTTCGTCAAGCCAAATGGCATGACCAGCCATTCATACAAACCCTTGTTTGTTTTGAATGTCGTCTTCCATTCATCACCTTCCCTCATGCGAATTTGGTGATATCCGATCTTCAGATCAATCTTTGAAAAATAGTTTTCCCCACTCAGGCAATCCATTAGATCATCCATTCTCGGCAGTGGAAATCTGTATCTGATGGTGATTTTGTTAATCGCTATGGAGTCAGTACACATTCTCCAGCCTCCATCCTTCTTTGGACTAAGTACTGTCGGAACAGCACATGGGCTCAAGCTTTCCCTGACTAGTCCTTTATCTAACAAATCTTGGACCTGGTTCTTGACCTCCTCATTCTTTCATGGCATCAATCTATATGCCGCTTTATTCGGCAAACTGGCTCCTGGTATGAGGTCGATGTGATGACTCACGCTCCTCATTGGTGGAAACAAATGAGGTAATTCATCCACGATGATATCAACGAACTCTCCCAGCAGTTCCTGAATCTCATCTGGTAAGTCATCCACTCTCGTGCTAGTCAGGACAATTCTTGGTTTCCTGACCACAAAGAATTGTGGATCTTCCTTCTTCTCCATCTCTGTGAGAAGCTCCTTCTCACTCATGAGAAGTATGGTGTTGCTTACTTCCGGATTTATCTCTTTATCCTTTATCGGAAGCAACTTATGGGTTCTCCCATTCTTTTCCAACATATATGTGTTCATCTTCCCATCATGAATCACATTTCGGTCATATTTCCATGGTCTACCCAGCAATACATGACAGACATCCATGGGAATAACATCACATAAAATCTTATCATGGTATCCTCTTATTTTGAATTCAACCAAGCACTGTTTAGTGACACTCACCTGATGTCCTTTTTGTAGCCACGAGACTTTATATGGGCTCGGGTGCTTAGTTGTCTTCAGCTCCAATTTCTCCACCATCTCAGTTGAAATGAGATTATCGGTGCTTCCGCTATCCACAATGACCTTACACTTTCTGTCCTTGGCTGTGCAAGCTGTCCTAAATAGTCTTCTCCTCTGCACTGAGCATTCCACCTCTTTCTCAGGTGTCAAAAGAACCTTATGCATCCCAAGCGATCTCTCGTTGTCTGCATATTCGTTCTCAGCATCACGCCTCTGCGCCTCAGTGATGTGAGCTTCTCCTGCATCCTTCTTTTTCTCTGGACACTCAAATGACTTGTGCCCATTCTTCCCACATGTAAAACATGTGATCACTCCTCCTCTTCCTCTACCTCGGCCTCTAGTATGAGGAAGTGTGTTTGCATCAGCATAATCTCCCCGCTGATCATTCTGCTATCCTCTCGGCTCAACATATGGCTGCCTCTGTTGTGAGGTTCCGCCTCTCTCAACCTTACCCTGAGGTCTCTTCCATTCATCTTTTGGCTTCTGATATTTCTCCTGGGTAGTGGCCTTTCCTCTTGGCTGACTTCTGCCTCACCCTCGTTGTCCTTGCTTTCGGCTCAGCTTCTCTTCGGCTTTCAGGGCCATCTGGTACGCATCCTCAACTGTTCGGATGGTTACCATGCTCAATTCATCCTGAATGTCATATCTCAACCCATTCAGGTATCTCGCAACCTTCTCATCATCACTCTCCCGATGACCTGCTCTGATGTTGAGCTTATAGAATTCTTTGGTGTACTCTTTCACCATCATCAACTTATGTCTCGGGTTCTGCATTCACCTGAACAGTGTGATCTGGTAATCTCTGGGGATGAATTTTTCCTTCAACTTAGCAATCATTCGATCCCATCTTTTAATTTTCTGTTTTCCTTTGGAACGTCTGTCTGCCTGAAGCTCATCCCACCATAATGTTGCATGTCCTTTCAATTTTGTGACAGCATGCCTTACCTTTTTATCCTCTTCGATATCTTCGTAATCGAAGTAGGTGTCAAGAGCTCGGATCCAGTCCAACAACTCTTCTGCATCCAGGCTTCCTTCATAGGTTGGAATATCCATTTTAGTCTTGGAACTCATCCTGGAAATGGCTTTGATCAACTGTTCGGTTGATACATCTCCTGCTGCAACCTCTTCTTCATGTCCAGCTTCCTCTTCAACTTCGGAGTCACTTAGATCTCCCGTATGCGCTGCACGTCTATGCGCTACTTCCATATCTTCCATTCTGGCACAAAGATTTCATAATTCCCTCTCCATTTCTACGTTCTATCCATGGCTACTTCCTTCCCTGGACATTTCTCTTCCTCTAGACAATTCCCTTTCCCCCTCTGGATTGGGTGATTGTCTACCTCTCCTCGGCGGCATGGTGAAAATTTCTTCTCTCTGCTACTGAAAACAAAGAGAACTCTTCTCCCGCTCTGATACCACTTGATGCAACCTTTCCCACTCCTCGGGAAATGATCGCTCCCACCAGGACCTTCTCTAATCTTTGGCCCAAAGAGCGCCTATGCTCCTCTAATTCCCCATCGGGAATTCTTCACCCACAGCACTTCCCAATGATCTCCCTTAACAATCAGAAAATCGGAATTCGTGATATCGCGAATTCGATGCTTGCGTGCCTTATGCCTCACGAGTCCCCGAACCCCGACATGGGTCAATCGTTGACTTTCTCCCTTCTATTATCGGATTTTTTCCCTATCGGGATATCGCTACTCACGATGTCAACACTCTGAATTTTAAAACTCCAAACCCCGATATGCCGACCCTCCGATGCAATACCACCTATACTCCAATAGCTTCCGGGGTCCCACGCTACCACGTCACCTTTGGGATATCGCGGATCGAGAATCCGTCATGCAAGAGTTCTCTCTCGTCGAGAACCCCGATTCTCCGAACCCTGATTTGATGGGATTCCTTGACACGTGTCCCCACGATCAACGGTCGTGATCCTCTCAGGATATCACTAATCGCGATATCGTCACTTCCGTTCCAACGTCTTGGTACTTCAACTCACGGTATACCGATATGTGATGGCACGTGCAAATCTAATGGTTCCCATGAACCCAGATCAATGGCACTACTTCCTCCTGATCTTCGAACTTATAAATGCTCAGACTGTAAACTCCGCGCACCTTTGCAGGATCTGACGGTCCTCGGTTTCTCGTGAAATTCCTCCTGGAGATGTCAATCGTCCGTCCTTCCTTTGATATTTCCTGCGCGATGAAACAAATTCTCCTTCGTGAAGACTTATTCAAACATTCGCCAACCTATGGAGCTTCTCTCTTGGGCATTCCACAGCACTCCTGCAATTCTCCTTCTGCGAACTACAGGCCTATTCCTCCCGAGCTTGTATTCGCTTCACAAGTCTTTATGGGGATTTGTTGCACGCACTCCTTGCGGCCATTCTTCGAACACGACTAAGTGTTGAAGCTTCCTCGACTCTGCTCACTCACCTGCAGCAACAGTCCTAATTCTCTTTCGCTCAGAATCGCAACTCTGAGTCTTTGTCCAGCCTGTGCATGCCTTGCACGGCTCCGGTGCCCAATCTGCACTCTTAAGAACTTAGAACAAAAATTTGCTCTGCCTAAACCCTGCAGTCACGCACTCCTTGCGAACAAATTCAACTGCACTGCTTGCAGGAATTCTCTGGTCCAATATAGAGAAACAATTGAAACTAATTTCTTACTCTCACAGATTTCAATCCAACTATGAAATCACATACACAGCATATCAAAGCAAGTGCATAACCGGAAGCAAATACTCATAAGCATAATATCAGCAATACACAGAGAATAATACATCCATGGAATTGAATCAAAGCTTTTTCTATTAATTCAATATCTGTACATGGTGGTTCTGCACACAAATTTTCTACTGCTCTTCTCTTCAGAATTCTTCCATGATGTTACAATGTACAAAGGAGGGTGTCTATATCCAGTTTCCCTCTCGAGCTCTAAAGCTATCAAATCTAGAATTAAAAATTCTATCTACTTTACATTAAAGCTAATAAATGCCTCATTTACCTAAGGACGTGAGCTATCCGCTCAAAGTCCATTACAATGTCCAAGTGCGTCGTTTCTTAAATGAATCATTTAAGATTGCGCAACAACTTTCAAGTGTTTTCCAAAAGTTTTGTGCTGGCACTATCCAGCTGTCTTTTGCTCAATGTGTTGGCTCGCTTGATGAGTGAGCAATGCTCCTGCATCATCTCAAAGTCGTACTCGCTAAGCAATTCCGACCAACGCCATTGTCATGCGTTCAGGTCGCTTTGCATGAAAATGTGTTGTAGTCCACAATGATCAGTCTTTAATTCAAATTTTCATCCAACAAGGTAGTGTCTCCAAACCTTCAAGGCATATACGATGGCTAATAACTCCAAATTGTGCTTCGCGTAGTTCTCTTCATGCCTTCTCAGTTTCCTCGAAATGTAAGCAATCACTCATCCGTCTTGCATAAAGACTCCACCTAAACCTTCCTTGGATGCGTATGTGCATACCAAGAAGTCCGCGTCCATGTCAGGGACCTTTAGTATCGGCACTATTGTCAACAACTCTTTAAGCCTCCGAAATGCTTCTGCGCATTTCTCGGTCCAAACGAACTTCTTATTTTTCTTCTGCAATTCTGTGATCGGATTTGCTATCTTCGAAAATCCCTCGAAAAACCATCGATAGTATCCTGCTAAACCCATAAAGCTACGCACTTCTATGACATTCGTCGGTGCAGGCCATTCCATAATAGTCTCAACCTTTGTTGGATCCACGGCGATACCTTCGCCAAAGATGACATGCCCTAAGTAGTGAATCCTCGATTGATAAAAAGAGCATTTGGACAACTTCCCATACAATTTGTGCTCTCACAGACATTGTAGTACCAAGGGCAAGTGCTCGTCATGCTCTTCCGTCGTCCGAGAGTACATCAAAATATCGTCAATGAATACTTGGATGAACTTATCCAAGTACTCGCGGAACACCCCGTTCATCAAACTCATGAATACCCCTGGGGCGTTTGTCAGTCCAAACGGTAAAACAGTAAACTCGTAATGTCCAAATATCATCTTAAAGGTTGTCTTAGGGATGTCATCCTCCTTGATCTGCAACTGGTGATACCCTGATCATAAATCGATCTTGGAGAACACCGTCGCACCCTTCATTTGATCAAACAGATCATCGATTCTCGGCAAGGGATATTGATTCTTGATCGTAGCCTTGTTCAGTTCATGGTAGTCAATGCAAAGCCTCCATGATCTGTCCTTATTCCGAATGAAGATAACTGGTGCACCCCATGGTGACACACTAGGGCGTATCAGTCCCAGGTCCAACAACTATTTCAGTTGCATTTTCAACTCTTGCAACTCCGGGGTCGACATCCGATAAGGCGTTCTTGCTATCGGTTCGGTCCCCAGTTTCAGGTCTATGGTAAACTCCAATTCCCTTTCCGGCGGCATCCCAGGTAACTCCTCTGGAAATACGTCCGCAAACTCCTTCACCACCGGAAGGTGTTCTAGACCTTCCGCTACTCCCTTTTCGTTTAGCGCAAGGATCGCATAAAGCTTGCACCCCTTGCGCATACTCTTTCGTAACTGCAAGGAAGTGACAAACCTCAGTGATACTCCCTGGTTCCGTCCTACAATAACATGTCTTTTTCCCTCATCATCGATCAAGCTC
>SNQJ01S0143022.1:0-24563 GCA_010110895.2 Picea sitchensis
ACCCAGAGGCGCGAAGCTGGTGCAGTGGAGTTCAGCGACTCTGAGGTTGAAGAGGAAGCTGGACATGACCAAGAAGAGGTCACAGCAGAGGATGCTTCAACAGAGAGGTTGATCAGAGCCATTTCGAGGATGAGCTCGAAGACTAAAATGGACATTCCCGTCTATGAGGGAAGTCTAAACGCAGAAGAGTTGTTGGATTGGATCCGAGCACTCGACACCTACTTCGATTATGAAGACATCGAAGAGGACAAGAAGGTAAGGCATGCCGTCACGAAGGTGAAGGGACACGCAGCCTTATGGTGGGACGAGCTGCAGGCAAACAGGCATTCCAAAGGCAAACAAAAGATCAAAAGTTGGGATCGGATGATCGCCAAGATGAAGGCAAAGTTTATTCCAAGGGATTACCAGATCACTCTGTTCAGGCGCATGCAGAACCTGAGACAGAAGATGATGACAGTGAAGGAGTACACCGAGGAGTTTTACAGGCTCAACATTCGAGCTGGTCATCGGGAGAGTGATGACGAAAAGGTAGCAAGATACCTGAATGGTCTTAGGTATGACATTCAGGATGAGCTGAGCATGGTTACCATCCACACAGTTGAGGATGCATACCAGATGGCTCTAAAGGCTGAAGAAAAGCTGAGCCGCAAGCAAGGTCAGAGAGGGCGAGGCAGAAGCCAGCCTAGAGGCAAAGCAGTGGCCCAAGAATGAACTCAAAAGCCCAAGGAAGAGTGGAAGAGGCCTCAGGGAAAAGCTGAAAGAGGTGGAACCTCACAGTAGAGGCAGCCACAAACTGAACAAAGGCAGCAATATGCTGAGCCGAGGAGGCATCATACTGAGCAGGGTGACGGATATGCTGACGCCGATGTAATTCCTTGTACTCGAAGTAGAGGAAGAGGGCGAGGAGGAGTGATCACATGTTTCACGTGTGGTAAAGACGGTCATAAAGCCGTGGACTGTCCAGACAGGAAGATGGACAGAGGAAAAGCTCACGTCGCAGAGGCGCAGAGGTGTGACGTGGAGGATGAAGACACTGGAAGTGGGAAATCATTGACAGTGCACAAGGCTCTCTTGAAACCTGAGAAAGAGGTGGACAGCTCAGCACAAAGATGCAAACTGTTCTGAACCACGTGCAAGACCAAGGGCTGGAAATGCAAGGTCATAGTGGACAGCGAAAGCACCGATAATCTCGTTTCAACCGAGATGGTGGAGAAACTGGAACTGAAGACGCACAGACACCCAAGTCCATACAAAGTGTCATGGCTACAGAAAGGACACTAGGTATGTGTTACAAAACAATGTTTGGTTAATTTTAAAATGGGTGAATATAGGGATGAAATTTTGTGTGATGTCATTCCCATGGATGTCTGTCATGTATTACTGGGAAGACCATGGCAGTTTGATAGGAATGTTTTTCATGATGGGAGGATGAACACCTATACCTTGGAGAAGGATGGAAGAACACATACATTGCTTCCGGGGAAAGATAAGAAGGTGGAGCTGAAAGTAACCAGCACGATACTTCTCATGAGTGGGAAGGAACTTCTCACAGAGCTGGAGAAGAATGAAGATCCACAATTCTTTGTTGTCAGGAAGCCGAGAATTGTCCTGACAAGCACAAGAGTGGACAACTTGCCGGAGGAGATTCAGGAACTGCTGGGAGAGTTCGTTGATATCATCATGGACGAACTACCTCGTTCGTTACCACCGATGCGGAGTGTGAGTCACCACATTGACCTCATACCCGAAGCAAGTTTTCCAAATAAGGCAGCGTACAGATTGACACCTCAGGAGAACGAGGAAGTCAAAAGGCAGGTACAGGATCTGTAGGATAAAGGACTAGTCAGGGAGAGTCTAAGTCCGTGTGCCGTTCCAATGGTACTAAGTCCAAAGAAGGATGGAGGCTGGAGGATGTGTACAGACTCCAGGGCAATTAATAAAATCACCATCAGGTACAGGTTTCCACTACCGAGAATGGATGACTTGATGGATTGCCTGAGTAGGGCAAATTATTTTTCAAAGATTGACCTCAAGAGTGGATATCATCAGATCCGAATGAGAGAGGGAGATGAATGGAAAACAACATTCAAAACAAATGAGGGTTTGTACGAATGGTTGGTCATGCCATTTGGGTTGACAAACGCGCCAAGCACATTTATGAGGCTGATGAATGAAGTCCTGCGGGAATTCATTGGCAAATTTGTGGTCGTATACCTGGACGACATATTGATTTTCAGCAAGACGAAGGCTGAACACGTGAGGCATTTGGCCACTGTGATGAGAAGATTACAGCAGGAAAAGTTGCTGATCAATTTGAAGAAGTGTTCCTTCATGCAGACAGAACTCATTTATTTGGGTTTTGTAATCTCGGCGAATGAATTGAAGATGGATCCTGAAAAGGTGAATGTAATCAGGAATTGGCCATCGCCAAGAAATGTTTTTGAGGTAAGAATATTTCATGGACTCGCTAGTTTCTACAGAAAATTCATTCAGAATTTTAGTGGAATTAGCGCCGCAATGATGGATACGGTGAGGAAGAAGCATAAAGTTTTTCATTGGACAGTGGAGACCGAAAGGAGCTTCAATCTGCTGAAGCGGAAGATTACAGAGCAGCCAATTCTGGTGCTGCCAGATTTTCAGAAAACATTTCAGGTGAAATGTGACACCAGCGGATATGTTGATGGAGGGGTCTTGAGTCAGGATGACAGACCTGTGGCATATTACAGCGAGAAGCTGGATGATGCGAAGCTGAAGTACTCCACGTACGACAAAGAATTATATGCCATCATACAGGCATTGAAGAAGTGGAGGCATTATTTGATACCCAAGGAGTTCGTTTTGTACAGCGATAACCACGCATTGCAGTTCATGAGTCAACAGGAGAAGTTGAACCAGAAGCATGCAAAGTGGGTAGAGTACATGCAGAATTTCACGTTTGTGATAAAGCACATTTCGGGGACTGCGAACAAGGTGGTTGATGCCTTGAGTAGAAAATGCTTGTTGCTGCAGGAATTCAGGGTCAAGACTTTGGGCTTTGAGAATCTGAAAGATATGTATGCAGGTGACGCAGACCTTGGCGAGGCATACGAGGCAGCCGAGAACCCAGTTCTCAGGGATTAGAGTCCGTGGATTGACTACCTGATCCAGGATGGATTGTTGTTCAAAGGCAATCAATTGTGCATTCCGAATTGCTCTATGAGAGAGAATTTGGTGAGAGAAAAGCACAGCGGAGGCTTAGCAGGTCATTTTGGGCATGACAAAACATTCGCCAAGTTAAGCGAATCATATTTTTGGCCGGGCATGCATGCAGATGTTAAACAGTTTGTTGACAGATGCAGGATATGTCAACACGCGAAAGGCCGAAAGAAGAACACAGGGTTCAATCAGCCATTGCCCATACCTGAGAGGCCATGGGAAGCCATTAGCATGGACTTTGTGTTGGGGTTACCAAGAACACAACGAGGAGTTGATTCCATTTTTGTAGTGGTGGACAGGTTTTCGAAGATGGCACATTTCATACCGTGTCATAAGACCAGCGATGCCACGCACATCGCAAATTTGTTTTTTAAAGAAATTGTCAGGTTGCATGGATTGCCAAGAAGCATAGTCTCGGATCGGGATACCAAGTTCATAGGTCACTTTTGGAGGAAACTATGGAAGAAGTTGGGGACTGACTTGGCATTCAGTTCTTCTTACCACCCGCAGACAGATGGGCAGACGGAAGTAGTCAACAGAAGCTTGGGGGATCTGTTGAGAAGCCTGGTGACTGAACATCACACTAGTTGGGATCAAATCCTACCACAGGCAGAATTTGCGTACAACGATTCGGTGAATCGAAGTACAGGAAGAAGCCCGTTCCAAATTTTATATGGGACACAGCCAAGAGGAGTTTCTGAACTCAGAGAGTCAGAACAAGCTGAAAATAGCAGCGCGAGAGCTGAAGAATTCGCTGAAGCAATGCAAGAACTTCATGCAGAGGTGAAGCAGCGACTGCAGAAGGCAAACCAGGAGTATAAGCGCAGAGCCGATCAGAGGAAAAGACAACTTCAGTTTGAAGTTGGGGACATGGTTCTAGCGCACTTGAGAAAAGAAAGGTTTCCAAGGGGAACATACAATAAGCTCAAAATGAGGAAGATCAGGCCATGCAAAGTCCTGAAGAAATTCGGCGAGAACGCGTATGAGCTTGAGTTGCCAGAAGGCATCGGGATATCTTCGATATTCAACGTTTCAGATTTATACCCTTACAGGGCTGATGAAGCAGACACTGGAACTGAGGAACCAGTGGTCCAGTGGCAGAAGCAACTACTAGTTGCGCAGAAACCGCAGATGGAGTGCATACTGGATAAACGAGTTGGAAGGAAGACCAGGAGAAAGTAGTATTTTGAGTACCTGGTGAAATGGAGGAACCACCCAATGGAGGATGCCAGCTGGGAAACAGAGGCAGTGATACAGAAGCATGGGCATAGTGTACAGGAGCTCATGGACAGGAGCCCATGAAATCTTTTGAGCCAAGGAGTATGATGCAGGAGCATCCACATCTCATCAAGCGAGCCAGCGCGTGGAAAGAGAAGAACAGCTGGACAGCGCCAGCACATATATTTTTGAATTACTTTGAAAAGATTGTTGCGCCATCGTTTGAATGAAAGCATTCATATGAAGCGCCTTTGTATTGTATTGTAGATAAGAAGGCATTTAATAGTTTTAATGTTGTTAGATAGGAATTAACTGTAGATTAGACAGTTTTGGCTTTCGAGAGGGAAAACAGAATATAGGCACCCTCCTTGTATTATTGTATTATCATTCCTGCATTTTGAAGGAAAAGGGAGCAAGCAGAGAACTTGTGTGCAACACCCATGTACAGATTGAATTAATAGAAGAGGACTTTGATTCAATTCCATGGATGTGTTTGATTTCTCTGTGTTGTTGATATTATGTTGTTGCATACTTGCTTCCTTTTATTCCTATCTTTTATATGCTACGTATGTGATTGCATATCAGGTTCGAAACCTGAGAGAATGAGGAAGTAAGTTTCAAATTGTTTCTCTGTTTGAGCCAGGAGATTCCTGCATAGAGTGCAGTTGAATTCCTCCGCATAGAGTGCGTCGAGGAGGCTCTACGGTTAAATTCTCATTCTCGCTCACCCAGAAGTTGAATTGGGTTGACAGGGCGTGCAGGTGAAGTGAAGGTCAAGCTCGAAGCCTCAGCAGGGAGTCTGAGCAAAGAAAGGTCGGGTTGCTGTGACTGTGAAAGAGCAGGACCTGGAAGACTTCAAACACTGTTGGAAGTGGTTAAAGGTTGAGCACAGGGAGTGTGCACAAACACTCTGGAGGAGTCCGAGTTGGTAAAAGCTCAGGAGGGATAGCACTTTGCTTCGCTCACAAGGGACGAAGGTGGTGAAGCGAAGAACTCTTCAAGAGGAAGAGAATCAACGACTTGAATTTGTTGTGGAGAGTCACGAAACCCCGCAGACCGTCAGATCGCGGAGGAGCTGCGAGGGGGTTAACTCGCAGGCGCATGAGAGAATCCATTTGTTATCGAATATCGGCATATCGGGGTTGGTGAGTGCAAGAGTTGCATACACGTCGAAATCGCGAGTTGCGATTTCCCGATTTAATCGGAGCCGTCGATTATCGGAGGGACAGGTGGCACGAGATCCCGAGGAGTCGGGACTCGGCACTTCGGCGTTTTCGAGGTCGAAGGGAGCATGGAGAAACAGCAAAGCCCCGAGTGCGACGGGTCCCACGGAAACGGAGCGGAGGACAGCACGTGGCATCGCACATCGGCGGTCGGGGTTTTGAAAGGTGAGTAAATCGACACCTCTCATCTTCCATTTTCTCGATAGGGAAATCCCCGATACACAGAAGTGTTGACCGTTGACATCGGGGATCGGGATTCGGAGTTTCATATTGCACGGGAGGTGCACACTAGGTTCGCGAATCCGCGAAACCCGATTTCCCAACTGACGAAAGGGAGATCACCGAGAAGTGTACTGTGGGTAAAAGACTCCCGAGGGAGTTCGAAGAGTTGTTAACTCTTCGGGCCGTGTTGTTGAAGGTCCTGGCGAGAGCGACCGTGTCGTCGAGGGCAGCTTGCGTCAGGTTACAGTTAGAGACCATGTTACAACCATTGAACACTGGTGTGTTCCTTATTGAAGTCAAGAAGTTGGTGTGCAAAGGCTTCACTTTGATTCTATTAAGGAAACCAACCATGAGTGGCCAGACGATCATGATTGAAAATTGGTAAGATGTGGGTTTTCCAAGCCAGAGTGAAAATGCACATGCCTAATAAGTATAGATTTATGTTCAAGCCTGCTCAAAATAAAACACCTTTGAATTTAATTGTTCTTGTGATATGATTTGGATAAGAATATACACATGTTGGTTCATAATGATGATTCACTTCCATTGAGTTGTTGGATTGAGTGTGAATAACACTAATGGAGGGAAGCTTGAATTAATGGGGGGCATGATTTGGGGAGGTAACTTTTGTTCATTAGAGCCTACAAAGCAAAGCGATATCACTCATGTACAAAAAAAGACCCAATCAAAGCAGGTTTGGCCACTGATGGAGGTGAAAAGAAGGATTATAGATCCAACATTGGATGCCAATCAAACGTTCTGAAGCGTTTCCAAGTCCGACCTCAAATCTCAACTGGTGTTGATTGAAATCTGTCCAGAGGTCACACAGAAGAGTTGATTGTTGACTATATTGGCAAGTGAGGAAAACTATTCTATATATATGATTGGAAGACATATGTAACTACATAATATATGTTTTCCTCTTAAAGGCTATTTTGATAATTAAAAATGGGTCAATTATTGTTTTCCAAATTTTGAATAACCAACTCTGAACAATATTTTGGATAATTTGTTTTATTGAATTCAGCTTAAAATATGTAGAATTGGTTGAAATAGATAATGCTCATGTGATATATGAATTTGGGGATGTCAAAGAAAAAAAACTTGGAATATTTTAGCTTAATAAATTGATTTTTCCATTGGTTAAATTGCAGTAAAAAATATTGGAAATTTGTTTTTTGTTTTTGTATCCTATGGTTGACAGAACTAAAAATTTTGTCTCTCGAATAAGGATTGATGGCCACACCCATGCCACATTGAGAACAACTGGGAATTGTTCCTATATCAGGGGAATTGTTCCACACAATTGGGCAATTTGTAAGAACTATGTGAGAAAAGCAACCAAGCAGTGAATTGATACAGATTGAAGCAAATCAATGCATTCTTTAGAGCCTAGTGTTACCCTGAAACACAAATGGATCTAGAAATTCCAGAGAGCATACCAAACAAATCATGTTTTTAACAGCACCAGTCAACTGTTAAATTTTCTTGTTGCAACCAGCCAAAGTGATTGCACTAACTTTTAATGGGAAATAAATAGCCATGAAGAACAAATTAATGGACATGACTCACTTCAAGATGAGAAGCTAATAATGAGGTGCAAGAATTTTTGCCAATCTATTTGGTAACTGCAAACAGGAAAATCAATTAGAACATCAAGTATATTTCTATTGTATGTGAGGCAAATTACACATGAAAGCAGAAGAATATAAGACTGTTTTAAATTTTTAATGTCCAAACTGTTGGATCTTTAATACAAGAAATTCAAGTACAAACAACATTACACAATATCCTTATGTAGTGTACATGTACCATTATATTCAACCAATAAACTAAATAGTAGCATTTGGCATAATACCATCCATTTAACAATGATAAATTAAGTATGCATTGACAATAACAATTAAACTTACAGTTGAACTAATTCTGATATGTGCACTTACCTCTGCAGGAATAACACGAACGGAGCATGCCAACAATGATTATGTGGTGATTGTAATGCAGGGCTTTGTAGACCAGTAATTTCAAAGATAGTTTTACAATCAGGTACACATGGCTGAAAGTGACTAGAACCTCCAAAGGACTGACTTGGAGATACAGAAACAGATGCATGAGACACTATGCCCAGTTGCTGTGTATTGGTGGATTGTTGTTGATCCTACCTTCTACTCTGCTCCGATGGTTGAAAGTGTAGATGAATTGTCGTTGCCTAGTACAGAATAATCCTGAAAGTTAATCTTTGTTCCAATGCAATATTACAGGTTGAAACATGTTAGTCTCAAATTCTCAATCGAATCATTTAGTTGCGATTCTTGCTGACAACTTTGATTGCTTTGTTGTAGAAGAGAAGACAAATTTTGTTGTTCCTCTTCTTGCTTCAATTTTTGTGCCTGTGATGATTGTTTTTAATATTCAACTATGGTCTCAGGAAAACTATGATTACAAAAAACTGAATGAAGGTAATTGTAACTGTGGGATAGATTAAGAAATGGTCTCAAATCAGCCATACAACAAATAGAAACAAGGGAATAACCTGTTGTTCCTTTTGTAGATCGACTATATCTCTCGTCGCTTGGTTTTGCTGAGAGTGTGTCTGTAAATCTTGATGTATAGAATGCAACCCTTGTGATTTTGAATTCACTTGGTAGTAAGGATGTGACTGTTGTGTCAATGGAAACCATTGGGATTGTGGAGGTTGATGTTGATGCAAATATTGATGATTGTTTTGGATTGGCTAAAAGAAACAGAGAAAATTGGTAAAATGATATAAATTTCTAAACTGACACCCATGCCAAAAATTGTAGATGGAGTAACAGGTAGTCTAGCAATGTGTTACGCCTATCCCAAATTTAAGCATAATGTGCATGGAATAATCAAGAAACGGGTCTATGGTAACAATTTGCTTTGCAGGAAATATCTATCTCATTATTGGTGCTAGCATGTGAGTCACATTGGAACTTGTGATGTAGAGGAAAACTGTGAATAACATATTGCTAGACATAAGTTGCAAAACTTTATGCGTATTTTGATTGGGTAGAACAGATAGAAACATATCAGATAAATTGTGTACATAAGTTGCAAAACACCTTCTTTTTTTGTTCATCCAATATGCATTATGACATTGTCCTCATTTAATGTAAATTTCTATGCACGCAAAAGTCACGTAGCATGTAGACAATATTTGCCTTTTTATGTAAGTATATTTCATATGGCAATTTCGTCAAGCCAGGAATCACATCTTGTAATACAAGTTGTCTAATTGTACAATGTACAATTGTGTTGTTGAGGGTTCAGATAACAACGTTGAGGAAATGTCTATATATGTAAGGGGATTTCTGACTGCAACGCAGACAAACAATTGTGCCATCATTTATGAATGCAGAGGCAGAAGCAGGAGAGTTACATCTGGCACATACATTCTCAAAGGGGGTTGAGTATGCATTCGCTGCTACCAAAACACCCTCAACCTACATACGTGATCATAGTAGTTAATATATCAAAGAATATAATATATATGTGTACAACAAAAAATGTGTGCATAAATTGTTAAACAAAAATTTTATGTGTAGATTGTTGTATATGTATATGTACAACAGTGGTGAAGGTAGTTAGTTTCTTGAGATCCTGTACTATGTTTGTTCACAATTATGTTACAAATGTTGCTTGGGTTGTGTGAAAGATCCTTTCTTTCACATCTCTTTTCTTCGTTATATTTTTTGAGCATTATTGGAAATTTCCCTTTATGTAATTGTTGTTCCCTTGAGAAAAAAAATGTGCGTAGGTGTCGAATAATTGTAGATGCAACATGCAACAGTTTAATACTTGCGTAAGATTACTGCGATATATCAATATGCGAAAGTAAAGGACAAAATTGGGTCATATACCAAAACTGGACAGTAAAGGACACATGTTTCATTAAGCAATATAATCCGATCACAATCACCATGGTCATATACTGTTTTTGGCAATATATTAAAATTTCTACCGGAGATCCCATTACCGGGCAAGATCTTCTCTGCATGTTTCTGGACAAATTGTGTAGGGATAGTCAGTGTGGCTGTCATCATGGGTTCATTGTCTGTCATGTCAGCATGCACAATGCATCTAGTTTTGTTTGCCTTGTCTAAATATGTGTTGTACATGACCATTATGTCTCCGATGAACACTTATCCAGTCCAGTTGTTAGAGAAAGATTTGACTCACCTTATGCAATCTTGCAAAGAGGGCATTATTCCATTCCCCAATGCAGACTTACTTTCCCTAATTGATAAATCTAGAGACAAAAATAAATATTTTTCCACTTGTACGCACCTTGCAAGTGTATACAATGGTTGCTCCACTACAGCCCGTGTACATCGATATTTGTGCCAGAAAATCAAAGTTAAATGTCGGGTTTCCATGTCACTATAAAATATCTTTGATCCATGGCCTTCCATATACTAGAAATGTTCTGAATCGGCCCTTCAGTTGCATTTTGAAGGCGATAAAGAAGCCAATTCCGAGCTATGGAAAAAGAGAGAATTCAACTTTGAGAGCAAAGTTACTCTAGAGAAATTATTTAATTCATATTGAGTCTGCATACCTTTGTCCTTTAAGTCTGAACACAGTGTTCAGCCCCAAGCTTTTCCCTTATTGATGGAGAACCTCTTTGTCTCCCTTATATGAGTTTGCCTTTGGTGGAGGATTGAAGTGGTGGAGGCCCAGTTGGAAGGAACTCAGTTTCTTGGTTCTGAACCATGCCGACACGGAAGTCTGTAATATTTTCACTTCTACTGATCATTTATTAATAGAAATACTCATTTCCCATCCAATTGATATCTTGCAAATATATGTATTATGATCCATGGGAATCTTTTTTTTGTATATTAATGGATTATGTTATCTAATGTGTTAACCTTTTATATTATCACTATATACTTTCTCCGCTTGTTTGTTGAGAACTTATTGTAGGTATAAAGCTTTGGGTCGAAGTGCTCAATGGTGGACATCATCAAACGTTTGGACGAGGTAGGCCTCTTTCTTATCTCTCTTGCACATTAGTTTATATAGCATATGATGGAATTGAGTCGATTTCTACAGTCATACCTGTCTGTTGTGGTTCGCCCTAGCCATAGAGAGATTTTCCTCATAACACCAGCGCCTACTCAAGTCTTATATTGATAGTATATTGGGTGGTGTAACTCTAGGCCTAGTGACATTTTTTGAACAGAAAAAGTAAAGTGAAGGCAAGTTTGTATCCCTATTTGTTTTTTGTTTTTTTTGCATGGATGTACAAGTAGATGTAGAAGCTGGATGAATTATGTTGGTTAGAGTTTTGTAACCATACCTCTTAACCTGGGGATCTTGCACTGTGACATGCGCCTCACTTGTGCTTGTTGATACTTCTTGTGAACTGAAAATCAAGTGTTGTAGATGACATCGACATATTTACCATGGCATAGATGAATAAATAACTAAGGATGTTTGTTTCCTAAACATAATAGGAGCATAAATAATGAATCTTTACCTTTGGGCTTGTCGTTCTGCTGACGTCTGCGACGATTGACTACTCATACTTATGTCTCTTTTCCAACTTTTTCTGATGTAAACATGTCTACATTGAATATGTAAAAAGAAACTTAATTTGCAATATATTATATATTTCTTTCACATTGTGGGTAAAGAAAATGTTGAGACACTATGGTAGAGGTGAGAGATGTACATCATAATAGAAGACGAGAACATATATGGAATGTAAAGTGACAAAAACTAAGTAAGCATGTGAATTATATGTTTTTCACAATCATTATGAATGTACGTTAAGCACATGCATTTCTCTATTGTGGGTGTACCTTTTGGAAGATTGTAGTTCAACTTCCTCTGTTGTGGCACATAATACTTCATCATCTTTTTCAATTAGTCTATTTGTTTCAATGTAGCAGTGCAGAAAATATAGTGCACATGAAGATAAGATGGTATGTAGGAAGATATGTAGTATCTACATATAATAAATGAGCTACAAAGCAGTAGAATAAAAAACACATACAATAAAATAAGGGTAGAAACATGAACTTTCGTATGTCTTCTTCTACATTGTTGGTTAATACTTCTTCTTCTTGTCCAGTTATTTTGTTTCTTTCATTGTAGAAGTGCAGAAAATACAATCGACACGTAGGTAAGTTGGTATGTAGGAAGATATATAGGTACCAATAAATGAGATACAATGTAATGGACTAGAAAATAAGGATAGAATCATGCACCTTTGTATGTCTTCTTCTACATTTATGGTTAAGGCTTCTTCCTCTTGTCCATTTATTCTATTTGTTTCAATGTGGAAATGCACATAATACAATGGACATGAAGGTCAGTTGGTATGTAGGGAAAACAAGGAATATGTACATAGAGCAAATGAGATTCCAAGGAATAGAGTAACAGATAGAGTTAGAAGCATGTACCTATTTTTTTCTTCAACCATGTTTGTTGTTACGTTGAGTTTTTCTGTCCAAAATCTATTGTAGAGCAGAAAATATTAAGAAATTGGATGGTGGCAGTTGAATGATTTCTTTTTGTGCAACAAGGTATCCAGATATGCTTTGGGACATGGAAATATGGATTTGTAATATGGTTGATGTATATTTCATAATTCAAGTACAAGACAAATTGTATCGTGGTCAGACCAGTATGTGTCTAAGATAAAGACTCTGTATTGTTTGGTTTTGTGCAACAAAGTATCTAGATATGCTTTGAGACATGGAAATATGATTATGTAATATGGTTGATGTATATCTCATAATTCAAGTACAAGACAAATTGTATCATGGTTAGACCAATATGTGTCTAAGATAAAGACTTTGTATTGTGCAATGGGGACATTTGACCATACATGGTCAATAAGTGGGTTTTGTACATGGTTTATCTTATCCAAAAGAAAGCGGAGATTGTAATTGCACATGTAGTTTTCCAATTTTTTTGTTCTGGCATTATTTTGTAGCATGTCAACATTGAAGTCTCCTAGAAAGATAATGGTTTCATTCATATGTAAATGGTGTAATTCTTTTGAAAGAACAGTTACTATGTTGGTAAATGTTGCATGTGGAGCGGCATAGAGATTCAATATTGCAATTTGCGATTCATGAAAAATTACTCTTGCTAGTACCATCTCAACATTTTGTTCTTCGAAATGCATATGGTCCAAAATTGCTATATTTTTTTTCACTAATAGCATCACTCCATGTGTAATGTAACCTGATATGCAGTTGAAATTTGGAATTTGTGTGTTTTGCATGCATAATGTCATGTATGTTTCTTGTAAGCATAGAACTTCAGATTGCATTGTGTCATAGTCATTGAGTATATCATTCATATGTGCATTTAGGTTGCACGTATTAAGTGAGAGAATCGATACAGATGAGTTTGTTTGTATGGATTGGTAATCATATTCTAGATTCCATTTTGCACTGGTCTGAAGGCGTTGCATCTCAGTATTGACTTTATGTTTTAACTTGAAGTTATCTTTTGTAAGAGAGCTTAGCAAATACAAGGACTCTATGTTTTTGACACAAGACAGAGCTGTGTATACAAGTCCATGTATTCATATTCCAGCAGGGTCAAAGGCAACACTATCAAGTGTTAAGCCTTGTGATCTGCGAATTGTACATGCACATGAAAGTTGAATTAGAAATTTATTTCGAACCTTTACTTGACCTGTCTTTGTTGATGTTGATATTGGTTTTGATATTCATAATACAGGTGTCCAATTGTGCAAAGTGTTTGAATTATATAGATATGATAACTTGTTATCTTATCGGTGCCCAATATGTGGGTCATGGAACTTAATCCAGAGGACATCAACTTTATCTTTGTTGGCATATTCTTTGAGTATCCCATCCGCACCATTGACCAGGCCATCTTTTGAGTCATAGTTGCAGGCATATATTTCAACTAGCATGCCTAATTTCAAGACAAGTTGCAAAGGAAAAGTGGCTATATGTTGATGACACTGTAACATCCCCAGCCACCAATAGGCCAGGCAATTCCACTTACACAACCTTAACTTAGACATTAAATCTTTGATACCATATTGTATTGTCCCCGACCATCAACCCACTTGCCGAGAAACGCTACTTCACAGAAACATTCTCATACTTGAATATATAACATGCATTATTTATAAAGAATAAGCATTAAATCAAATTAAGACATTTGACATGGATTTACTGCTGTCACACAATATTAAACAAAATTAACAACAATTCAAACTAGCAACAAAATACATGATAATATTACAAATATCACAGAACATGCATTTTAATTAAGTACAGAATTAAAACACATAATGATACTTATCTTTGAAACTGTAATACACCACCAACTGCGTCCATACCTTCCATGAACCTCACATCCTTAGACCGCGCTGCTCATACCTCTTAGCAGTACGTCACCCTCGAGTTGGAACTAAGCTCCATCGGGCAAGGGAAACCTAGGCTAGGCAAGGTCAACGGAAGACACACAGATTATGAGGAAGGATTCTCTCCTAGGAGCCACTAATGCCCATTTCTAACAGACTCTCATTCCCCACATGCCCGTCCCACCCCAGGAGTATGCACCTTCATTGTCACCAAGACATTCCTTCGGCTGCTAAACCTCCCTTGCCTTGGGCTTCAAAAATAGACTGGACTGGAATTCTCTGAGCTCTGTGGAAGCTACAGGACTCCTTCCAGTAGTTCTCACTTTCTCTACACACTCTCTCACCTAGAGAGAGTCGCTCAAGGGCCTGACAACCTTCTTCTTCAACCACAACCACTTCTCTCACCTAGAGAGAGTGTTGCACACAGGCCTAATAGCCTACTTCTGCAGCTTCGTTCCAGCACAAGGAGGACAACAAGGCTCAGTAAGGAATGGATGATGGTAGCCAATCACACTCATCCAAGGGACTGCATGGCCACAGCAACCCACAGTTATAACACACATGACATAAACAATTTCTTAGGTTTCATAGAAGACACGGGTCGGCTTAAGAGGTGTGTGGCTATGCAGAGGTCCAGTGTAGAGACAAAATGGTTCTCGGAAAGGATTCCATTGAAATCGAGCGAAATATGGAAGGTTCACAGAATGAATCAGGTGACATATTTCGGGTCTCAGGTGCGTGCATGAACACTGCAAAGGACGAATACAGAGGCCACGTAATTCAAAGTAATACACCAGAAGACTTTCGGTTCTAGTTTTCAGTATTGTGTGATAGGAAAATTAGGTAGAGGTCGTTCAGAGACTCCCCACGGTTCAGATAGCCGACATCAGAATGGAGGATGAACCCTCATCCCAACTCAATTATTGGGTTAAATTGCATGTTCCTAGGCCGACACATGTCACCCATGAAGTTGCATGTACTCCATCAAGTATGTGTTCCCCTTTTTCACACATTGGGGTTGCATGTGTTTCCTATCCCAGGACTTAGGATAAAAACATACCTTTCACACCAGTTTGGAATAATAATAAATTGTTATTCCTAAGGACTTAAGCCCTCAAGCTTAGCCCCTCTTCCTACCTTTCAACCCTCTCTCCCTTACCCATACTGTGGAATCTTAGTCCCCCATAATTCTTTCTTCATGGTCGGTCGGCACGCAGTGATGTTTATATATTATATTAATGATCTTCATAATTACATATACAAAATCAGGCTCCTAGCCTTAACACTTAGGCTCTCTGGCCTAATAAACACATAAGCCCACCAGCTTATGAATACTTGGCTCACCAACCTACAAAACATGATTATAATTCATAAACATGATTAAATTCATAATATAACTGGGGCACTACCGGGGGATATTACAATCCCCTCCCCTTATTTTTCCATTGTCCTCAATGCAACTCTTTACACAGCATCAACAAGATTTTCAAAATCTTCAAAAATATGCGGGTATTATGCCCGCATAACATCCTCATGCTCCCATGTTGTGTCCTCAGGACCGTACCAAGTCCACTAGACCTTTACAAGCCCTATGGCTCGATTCCGAAGTTGTTTGTTTTTCTGGTCCAATATGCGCACAGGATACACTTGTAAGACACCTTATTGCTCCATCTGAATCGCATTCCAATCGATCACATGATTAGCATAAGGTATATATTTCTTAAGAAATGAAACATGAAATACATTATGTACAGTCATGGATGCAGGTAATGCAAGCATATATGCAACTGGCTCAATCCTTTCTAGGATTTCAAAAGGCCCACAAAATCTGGCTGCCAACTTGGCACAGTTTCCCAGCTTCAGGGAACTTCTATTAACTTTTAATTTCAGTAAAACATGGTCATCCACTTTAAACTCTTTGTGGGTTTTGTTTTTATCAGCATAAATTTTCTGCCTGTCTTGGGAAGCTTTCAAATTTTGCTTAATTTTTAGCATCTGTTCTTCCATTTCCTTGAGCAAATATGGCCCAACTACTGCCCTATTAGCTGGAGCATCCCAGCTCATTGGAGTATTGCACTTTCTTCCATAAAGTGCTTCAAATGGGCTCATCTTCAATGATGCTTGATACCCTTTGTTGTAGGTGAATTCTACCAAGTGTAGGCAGTCTTCCCATGGTTTTTCCATCACATACATCCTTAGTATGTCTTCTATCACTCAATTCACCCACTCTGTCAGACACAATTATCTTGGGAATTCCATGTAATCGTGCCACTTCCTTCATAAAAATATCAGCAACATGTGTTGCCTTGTGAATAGTCTTTAATGGAATGAAATGAGCAGCTTTCGTAAGATTGTCCACTACCACCATGATTGAATCATGTTGCTTGTCGGTTCTGGGCAATCTCGTGATGAAATCCATTGTCACCACTTCCCACTTCCACTCAGGAATGGGTAAAGGTAGCAGCAACCATGTTGGGTGTCTGTTCTCATCTTTAACCTTTTGGCACTCCATACATTAGGTTATGTATTCAACAATCTCTTTCTTCATACCTGGCCAAAAGTAATGTCTCTTGACTACTGCCATAGTTTTCTGATATTCAGGGTGCCCTGCATAAGGCACATTATTCATTTCATGAAAAATCGCAAGTTTCAAATCCTGGACTTTAGGTACATAAATTTTGTTCTTGTACAGAAGTGTTCCATCAGTTTCCAACTTATAATTCTCCACTTTCTATGGCATCTTACCTTGTTGTAGCTTGCTACCAAATCCCTGCACTGCAAATAAGTATTTGCAGCCTCCAAAATTCTTCTTTTAATATCGGTTCAGTACATGCTAATGGTTGTAGCATGTAATTCATGCACTCTCCTGCTAAGTGCATCAACCACTTTATTTTCCTTCCCTTTGATATGCTTAATATCAAAATCGTACTCACAGAGAAACTCCAGCCACCTACTCTGTCTAGCGTTCAAGGTTGGTTGATCAAACAAGTACTTCAGACCATTATGTTATGTTCTTAGTTCAAACCTCCTTCCCATGAGGTAATGTCTCCATTTCTTTAGAGCGTGTATTGGCTGCCAACTCCAAATCATGAGTTTCATAGTTCCTTTCGTGCTCTTTCAACTTTCTGGATTCATAACAGATTACGAATCCATTTTGATTGAGGACTCCTCCCAGTCCTTCTTTGCATGCATCTATGCACACCACAAAATCTTCATTTGGATCTGCAATCCTCAGAATTGGAGCACTGGTTAACAGTTGCTTCAATTGTTGGAATCTTCTCTCACAATCCTCTATCCACTGAAACTTCTTCTCCTTCCTTTGCAAGGAAGTGATAGGGTGAGCTATCCTCGAGAACCTTATGATAAACCTTCTATAATAACCAACTAGACCGATAAAGGATATGACTTTTTTCATGTTCTTTGGTGCTGTCCAATCTCTGATGGCCTCAATCTTCTTAGGATCTACAGCTATCCCTTCCTTTGAAATAATATGCCCCAAGTAATGGATCTGTTCCTGATAAAACGAGCACTTTCTCAAATTGGCATACAGTTGATTCTCTCTTAACACCCACAACACCATCCTAAGATGTTTTTCATGCTCTTCCTCCAACTTGGAATACACTAGAATGTCATCCACGAAGACTATGGCGAACTTGTCTACATAGTCCCTGAATACACCATTCATCAGGCACATAAAAACAATGGGTGTGTTTGACAACCCAAACGGCACTAGTGTGAACTCGTAATGACCATACCTTGTTCTAAAGGCGGTCTTGCTGATGTATTCATCCTTTATCCTTACCTAGTGATATCCTGACATGAGGTCTATCTTCAAAAATATCTTCACATCCTTCAACTGATCGAAAATGTCATCAATCCTTGGCAGAGGATATTTGTTCTTTACAGTTACTTTGTTCAATTGTCTGAAATCAATACACAATCTCAATGTCCCATCCTTCTTCTTCACAAATAGGACCGGGGCACCCCAAGGTGACACACTTGGGCATATATACCCCTTCTTTAGAAGCTCTTCAAGCTACAGTTGCAGTTCTTTCAGCTCTGACGTACTCATTCTGTAAGGATCTTTCGACACTGGATCTGCTCCAGGCATCAAGTTTACAGAGAAGTCAATATCTCTTTTCGGAGGTAGTACGGGTACCTCCTGAAATACATATTCAAACTCCTTTAGTACCGCATGATCTCCAATATTTGATATCTCATCCTTATATGCTTCCTCCACATAGACTACAAATAATTTACATCCTTTTCTTTAGCACTTCTTCAGCTGCATTGTTGAGATTTCTCTGATAGCAATAGCTCTGGGAATTCCTTGGATTGTTCTCTGATTCTCTTCCTCATCCAAGAAAGTGAATGCCTTATTACGACAGTCCAATATGGAATGGTATTGGTCTAACCAGTCCATCCCAATTAGATAGTCATAAGAACCTAAAGACAGAACATTCAATTCAACCTTTGTGTTCAGTCCATTCATGTCCACAGGACAGGACTTAACCAACTCAGTGACCTTCCTGTTGGTTCCTGTATCCAGCTGCACTAACCAAGACTTTTCATGTTTTCTTATTGACAAATGTAAACTTTCCACCTCTCTAGGATCTATATAACTATGGCTATCCCATGAATCAATTAAAATAGTAAATGATTGGTTGCTAATCATACCTTCTGCTTCAATCATGTGCGACTGATATTCATCTTGCTTGTTGTCCAGGGTTGTGTAGATCCTTGGAATTCTACTACCCATGTCCTCCACTGTTTCATCCTGCTATACATTGTGGACAACTTTCACATTATCATTTCTGTGGGGGCAATCTCTGTACCTATGGCTTTCTTTACAACCCCAACATTCCATAGGTGGCAATATTGGCATTTGCCCACCTACTTCAACCTTCCTGGGCACTCTAAAAGATGGTTTTCCTTGAGGACTCTTTCTGAAAAAGGGTGGCTTAGTTCCCTTCTTCCTCTGATCCATATTGAATTTCTTCTTGTCTTCCCAAGCCTTCCAGAAAGTAGGCTTCTCTCTTTGCTGCTCATATAAGAATTTCACTCTTCTTATCATTTCTTCCATAGTTTTTGGGTCATCATACTAGATCTTGTCCCCAATGAAAGGTTGCAGTCCACTCAGATACCTTTGAATCTTGACAGTCTCATCCTTGATGAACGGAACATACTTCACTAATTCCAAAAACCTTCGTTCGTATTAATCAATGGTCATGCTTCCTAGCTTGAGTTCAAAGAACGATTTCATCTTTCTGTCATAGTATCTTTTAGTCAAGTATTTCTTCTTGAAATATCTCTTTAATTCTTTCCAAGTGATATATTTCTCTCTAATGTGTTGCACCTGCACAAGATGATCCCACCACATGGATGTCGTTCCCTTTAGTTGATACATTTCAATTCTTCCTTCTGCATGAGAGGAATAATTCTATAGTTGGAAATATTTCCTCATGCCAAGCAACCATGTCTCGACATCTTCCTCCTTATTATGTTCTCCATCAAATGTTGGAGGCTTAATCGTGTTCATTTCTCCCTTCAGTTCATCCACTCCAGATCTCCTGTGATTTCTGCTAGGAGATGGGCTTGAACTACTGTGTTCCCTCCTCTTGGACCGACCTTGGGAGTGATGATGGTGTTTACCAACACTCCTTGATCTTCTTCCCTCAGAATTCGGGTGACTCCCAGTTTTTCTCGAGTCTCTCTCTTGGTCCAACTTCTCTTTTATTCTCTCTAGACTCTTCATAAACTTTAATTTGAATTCACCATGTTTATTCTAATCTTTCCTGAGCTTTCTGCTATTTGTTCAGTGAGTTTGGGCATCTTTCTGCAATTTTTCAATGATCTTCATCATATGCCCTTCCTTATCTATCTCTTCTCCATGCCCATTGGAGTTCGACCCTTCAACTCCCAAATGAACATCCATCCCTTTAGCTTTGTTCTTTGAACTGGAAGCATTATGTGTCTCTTCCATTTCTTTTGCACTCAGTGGAAATTACTCAGTTCTGGCACTCGCTAAACTTATGCAAACACAATGTGCAGAGAACTAGAATTTGTCAGGCCATTATTCCTTAACAAATCCCACAACATTCATAAACAAATCTGAATCAAGAAAATTTTCAGATTTCATGAATTTTCCAAGCTCTGCTCGGATTTGTAACAATTCTTCAGGCTCTAGCCCCTTCTCTCTTAATCCCCAACCCACGTGATCGCGGGTCGTGACCACTCGCTTAGCAAAAAGGGCGCCTTGTGACTTCGTGTTTCGGGAGGTTTCAAAGCACTTCACAACAAATTCCTGAATTCTGGACTAACGAACTCGCGACATAGGGCGAATCAACCGTCCACGTCTACCCAACATTCAACGATTGACACTCATTGTGGAAGCTCAGGCATCTGAGTTCCGGTACTTCGGGACTTCATAAGATTTCACATCCACAAACCCTGAACAATTCCACGTCACCTTAGGTGACATCATTACCTTACAACACTTAACGTTTTCCCAATTGAGGGGTCATGCAATGGTGGTTTTGGAGTAACCTTCCCTTCATTCCTCAATTCTCCTGACACTGACATGTAATCCCTCAGTGAAACCACGATTTGGATTGTAGGACCGCCTTGGATAATTATCTTCTATGTAACTTGGATCCCGACAATGTCTCATCTCTATTGATCTTGATGTATCATGATCAACGCCACTATGGGTCCTCTGACCCATAATTATGTTACGTAAACTTGGGCCCTACTAACCCTGCTCACATAGGATGCCACATGGAGGAATACTAGCGAGTCATTCGGCCCCACCACATCTACTCTTTCACTTTGGAACTTCATAATTCGGGAGTTTGTGCAATGACACACCCCACTTCTCCCGACATTTGAACTCCCAAAATTACAATCTTCTCTTCTACTTGATCCAACGGCCAATCTCTTTTCTCTAGATCTATGGTGTAGATCTCCCTCGAGACTTCAGGGTTTTGGGTTTCGGGCATTTATGCCTCTGCGCACCCTGCTTCTCCTGATTGTCAAACTCCAAAGGGCTTCCAGGATAACCCTTATGTACCTTCTCTATATCTGACGATCGTATTGAATTTCCCTTTCGGTCGAACAGATCCTATGGCTCCAACACTCCAAGTGTTGAGCACTATCTCTTTGTGGTCAATTACCACGCCGACTGAAGTTTTATTCTACCACTACTCCTCCTGAGCTTCATAACACAACCAAGTAACCCTTTTGCACTCAGAAACATTCTAAGGTCTGAAATTAGTCCTCTCGACACAATTTCCTCTCAAAACCTCGGGTCCAAAGACCACTTATCCGTCCCATCCAGGCTCAGCGTTGAAACCATGGCTCTGATACCATATTGTAACATCCGCGGCCACCAACAGGTCAGGAAATCCCACTTACACAACCTTAAATTAGCCTTTAAATCTTTGATACCATATTGTAACATCCCCGACCACCAACAGGATGGGCAATGCCACTTACACAACCTTAACTTAGCCTTTAAAGCTCTAATACCATATTGTAACGTCCCTGGCCATCAACCCACTTCCGAGGAAATGCTACTTCATGGAAACATTCTCATACTTGAATATATAACATGAATTATTTATAAATAATAAGCATCAAATCAAATTAATACATTTGAAATGGATTTACTGTTGTCATACAGACTTAAACAGAATTAACAACAATTCAAACTAGCAACGAAATACATAATAATATTACAAGTATCACACAACATGCATTTTAATTAAGTACAGAATTAAAACACATAATTATACTTATTCTTGAAACTGTAATACACCACCAACTGCGTGCACACCTTCCATGAACCTCCCATCCTTAAACCACGCTGCTCATAACTCTCAGCAATAGGTCACCCCCGAGCTAGGACTAAGCTCCATCAGGCAAGGGAATCCTAGGCTAGGCATGGTCAAGGGAAGACACACAGTTTATGAGGAAGGATTCTCTCCCAATATCCACTTATTCCCACTACTCACATACTTTCATTCCCCACATGCCTGTCCCACCCCATGAGTATACACCTTCACTGTCACCAAGACAGTCCTTCAGCTACTAAACCTACCTTGCCTTGGGCTTCAACAACAGACTAGACCGGAATTCTCCAAGCTCTATGGCAGCTACAGGACTCCTTCCAGGAGTTCTAACTTCCTCTACACACACTCTCACCTGGAGAGAGTCTCTCACAGGCCTGACAACCTGCTTCTTCAACCACAACCACCTCTCTCACCTGGAGACAGTGTTGTAGACAGGCCTTACAGCCTGCTTCTTCAACTCTGTTCCAACACAAGGAGGACAACAAGGCTCAACAAGGAACAAATGACGATATCCAATCACACTCAACCAATGGACTACGTGGCCACAACAGCCCATAGTTATAACACACATGGCATAGACAATTGCTCAGGTTTCACTAAAGACGCAGGTCGACTTCAGAGGTGTGTGGCTATGTAGAGGTCTAGTGTAGAGACAAAACGGTTCTCAGGAAGGATTCCAATGAACTCAAGCAGAATATGGAAGGTTCACAGAATGACTCAGGTGACGGATTTTGGGTCTCAGGTGCATGCGTGAACATTGCAAAGGACAAATACAGAGGCCACGTAATTCACAAGAATACACCAGTCGACTTCCGGTTCTGGTTTTCAAGATTGCGTGACAGGAAAATTAGGTAGAGGTCGTTCATAGACTCTCCACGGTTCAGACAGTCGACAACAAAATGGAGGATGAACCCTCATCCCGACTCAATCCTTGGGTTAAATTGCATGTGCCTGGCCGACACATGTCGCCAATGAAGCTGCATGCACTCCATCAAGTATGCGTTCCCTTTTTGCACACATTGGGGCTGCATGCATTGCCTCTCCCAGGACTTAGGATAAAAACATACCTTTCACACCACTTTGGAATAATAATAAATTATTATTCCTAAGGACTTAAGCCCTCAAGCTTAGCCCCTCTTCCTACCTTTCATCCCCCTCTCCCTTACCCATATTGTGGAAGATTAGTCCCCCATCACTCTTTTTGTGTGGTCGGTCTGCACGCAACAATGTTTATATATTATATTAATGATCTGCATAATTACATATACAAAATCAGGCTCCTGGCCTTAACACTTAGGCTCTCCGACATAATAAACACATAATCCCACCATCTTATCAATACTCGGCTCACCAGCCTACAAAACATGATTACAATTCATAATATAACTGGGGCACTACCGAGGGATATTATAGACATAGTACATTGCCAAGGTTGTCCTCTTCCAGGTCAATTGCATTGACGATGATTTCATCGCCAGGCATGAGCGATAACATGTACTTGTTATGCATTGTGACATCCTTGTTCTTGTAGAATAGGTAAGGGAAGTTTGGGGTTGTCGGTGTTGGTCGCATGCAACTTGAATTAATATATGTCAAGTCATCACGTGTTTGGTTATTTGTTCGCATTCTATTTAGAATTGCAATAAATTTTTCATTTGTTTGGCGCATTGTAGTATGTAGTTAGAAGCATTTGATGTTTTCTTTCCAAAAGTCATGTGGCGTTGTTTGTATGTTCAGGGATCTCTTGGACTGTCTTCTCTGTAATAGGCCCTTCCAAGTGATGTTCTACTGCTACAACTACTTGATCTAGTTGTGATCCATGTCCATCAATCTCTTTGAACACCTTACAAGCTTCATCCTGCACAGGTTGTATCTTCTGCGTTACTTCCATTACCTTACCCTGGAGGGCAGTGATCTGTTGCTATACTATGCACTGCTCCTGGGCTCTCTTCATTCTTTCCACTGTGATGATCAGCTTCATCTGTGCCTGCAACAAATATTCTTGATGTTGTGCCTCATGTAACGGCTCTTCTATCTTCCTTAGCTCTGGATCCTCGGTGAGGCATTCATATGTATGGGCACTCTTGTCACTCAGTTTACATTCCAAGGTGAGGGCTCTTATTCTTACTACTGTTTTTTTGGTGGGCTCCTCCCTCTAGTCACGCACCTCCTGCAGGGTGCTCAGTACTTTTTGGACCTCCAATTCTGTTATCCTAGCCTGAAGTTGTTGGATTGTCTCTGCAAGCTTGACTATTTGAGCTTCAACCGACTCTTTCTCTTCTTGTGCCAAGCCTGGCACAGAGCGACATGATTTATTTACCGCTTCTTTGACCATGGCCTGTTGTACGAGCAACTGCTCGTTTTCCCTCTGTTAAGGTCCTAACCCGCACATAGGTAGATCAATGTATTCGGATGTAATAAAGGTCAATATTAAATAAGACCTTTCAATAAAATAGAATAAGGCAGATG
>SNQJ01S0143023.1:0-19996 GCA_010110895.2 Picea sitchensis
GCTAGACATTCACTTTTCCGAAGGGGTTTGTGAAGGATGGATTCTTGGAAAGCATCCTTAAGAGAAGTTTAAAAAGGTGAAGGCAAGGAGAGCCTCCTCTTCCTTGGATCTTGTTCACAGTGATCTCATGGGTCCATTTCCACATCCGTCCATTAGCAAATAAAGGTATGTTCTTACATTTATTGATGATTACTCACGCTATACTTGGGTTTATTTTCTCAGACAAAAATCTGAAGTTTTTGAGCATCTCAAAGACTTCAAAGCTCTAGTAGAGACACAAACTGGGAAGAAAAACAAGATCCTCCATACAGACAATGGGGGGGGAGTATATCAACAAAGATGTTCATAATCTTTTTCGTGAAGCTGGTATCCAGTTGCAGCACACAACTCCATACACTCCACAACACAATGGAGTTGTTGAAAGGAAGAACAGGTCTCTCAAGGAGATGACCAGTTGCATGTTGCATGCAAGCTCACTTCCTTCCAATATTTGGGTTGAGGCACTTAACTGTGTTTCTTACATACAAAACATAGCACCTCACAGATTTGTTGGGGATAGGACACCTTTTGAGGCTTGGACATGTGACAAACTAGATCTAACACACTTTCTCATATTTGGATCTAGAGCATTGGCCCATATTCCTTCTGAAAAGAGGAAATCCTTAGATCCATAGAGAACACCTGATGCAGACCCCCTGCCTTTGCCTCGACAGGGTCTGTTGACCTCCCGATCAAGGATCGTTCTTCAATCTATCGAGTTGAATCAGCTCTTCGATTCCTTGCTAGAATATTATGAACAAATCCACAGGTCCTTTTATGAAACTCTCCCTATACGAACAAGCACCAAGCGCGAGCCTCACCTCCACACGACCACAGGATGTGACCGCTTGCCTACATAAAAGGCGCATTGCGATTTCGCGTGTCGGGACTTTGTGAGTGAGCCAACCCTCACTCCCCGACTCTCGAACTCTGAAAATAGATTAACGTTCCTTATCTCTTCCCATGGCCTCCGTCCATGTGACCATTCACCATGAACCAAGGCCCAACTCTCAAGCGCGTCGGGATTTCGTGTATCGGGAATTTCTTATGCGATTCACCTCCATTCTCCCGACTCCCGAAATGTTGATATTTTGGAGCTCCCAATCTGACGGTCCTGGTTCCCCCATGATCTGATGGCTCAGATCTCGTCAAGGTTTCACATATTGAGATTTTGCGTATTGCGAGGTCGAAAGAATGTTCACCTATGTTCTCTCGATCCCCGAAATGTTGAAATTCTTCCTGGACAATCAATGATCCAGATCTCTCCTTGATCAATGGTTGTGATCTAATCGCGAATTTTTATTTCATGAGTTCTCACGATTTCCCCCTTTGACTTTTCCCTCCTGTGAGTTAACAAAATGTTTATCTCTCACCACGCGTCCCTCCCAATGGACGGTTCTGATGATGTCGATATTTTGTGACTTGCGTCCTCTAAGTCACGATCTCCTTCACATTCCCGACTCCTGAAATGTCGATATTTCAGAACACCCCAAATCTGACGGTTCACGTTCCTCTGGATCTAACGGCTCTGATCAAATCATGATTTCACGTTTCGCGAGTTCTCATGAATCAACCTTTGAATCCTCCAAGTCACGAGTCAGCGAAATGTTGATCTCTCGCCGCGTGTCCTCCTTGATGATGGAAGGTATCGATGACTTCAAGACTTCATGACTTTGCAATTCAGCTCTCCTCCTATGCACTCTAAAGGACTAAACCCCATGCACTTCCTCTGGATCCAACATTTTTTGGTCCACACACTTCTAGATCTGACGGCCGAGATCTGTTTCCTCCTGCGCGCTCTTCCTGGGTGTCTAGACGTGAGATTCAACGGTCTAGATTTCCTCCTCTGTAGCTGATCTAATGGTTGTCGACGCTCCTCCTCACAAGCTTTCAATTTATTCTTGACTTGGAATATTTCCAACGTTCAAAGGCCTCGACCTTTGATTCCTCTGCGAGACCTGTGACCTTGGGTCTCGTCTGTGTTCTGAAAATGATACCCTTCTTGAGATTTGGGACTTGGAATAAGTCCACTCTTGCACACTCCTCATGTTATCTCTCCTAAGCTTCTAAGACTTACTCGGTTCTAAGGGACTCAACCCTCTTCTTCCTTAGAGGACTTTTGGTGCTCTTCTTGGCATACTTTGCGCTCGACCTCCTGAGATTTGGAACTTGAAACAAGTTCACTCTGCGCATTCTTTTTGTGCTTCGACTAGCCTTCATATGGTTGTCTCTCAACACTTCGTCTGAGTTTTTGCCTGGTGCACTCCTTGCACATGTATTCCTCCAAAGTGTTCAACAACTCTGTGTTCCTCCTTGAGCTTCAACTTCTCGGACCTCAAAGGTCCCTGTCCCTTTCTCTCCTCGAAGGGATATAAGTTCCCTCTTGGAAACTTATGCTCAATCACTCCTTGATGAGTTGACAGAGTATTCAAATTTTTTTTGAGTGTCTTCTCTTGGACACTTCTCTCCTCTCTGAACTCAAAATAGAGTTTCTTGGTGCACTATTTTCATTTTCTCAATGCCCACCTGGCAGAGCTCTACAGAACCTTCAGCAGTCCTGTATCTCTGTGCCTTCCTCTACACAGTCTTCCCTCCAAGGTATTCAGTAACCTTGAGGTTCCTCTTGAGTTTATGATCACTCTGGTGTGCCCTCCTGGCACGTTCTTTCTGAACTCAACAAAGAGATTCTGATGTGCACTCCTGGCGTTGGCTACAAAACTTCCAACGTTTTGTTGTGCACTCCTTGCACAGGCTAAAGAACCCAAAATGATACTTCAAACTCAAACAAATATAGAGAAATATATATTCCTATTGTAAATGAAAATTATCATACATCTACAACATTCATTCATGAAATACAAAATACACGAACAACAATGTGCAGGGAAAACTGCTTTTCTATTATCTCTGTGTGTCTATACAGATGATTACAAAAACTGGACTATGACAAAGTCCCATTTCTCTCAAGCTCTCTCTCAAAACTTCTAAGACCTCCTAAATCCTCCTAAGACTCTCCTTCCTGAGATCTCTCTCCTCATTACAAAATAGGGCTCCACGAGCTTATCCTCTTCACCACCTTAGTGCCATCGCTATCCCAGTTACGACACGATACTTCTATGACTACATTACATAAATGGATGTCCCATATGGAACCGCTATAGGTAACCATTCAAGGAAAGCATATCCACTACCTATACAAAGGCGTGGTCTAGCATTTATCATCCTTACAACATGGCAATCCGTATAGTATTATTTTAAATTTAAAAATGGGAGGGTTGATGCCTCTCTCTTTATCCATTGTGCGTCTGCGTGTTGGCGTGCTGGAGCATTTTTTTAGGTGGAGCGATGCTCCTGCAGCAACACCTTGCATATTTGTGGGATATACAGATGATGTGAAGGGATACATAATGATTGATCCCTCTACAGACCGTCTCATCATTGAGTGCAGTGTTCAATTTGAGGAGAGTCCTTTGCATGAACCTCTAGTGCAACATGCAGAGACTCTTGTGCTTCCATCAGTTCCAGACATCAGAGATGATGATTCCACACACTTAGATGCTATATAGTCAGACACATATTCATGGGATTATGTACATGCAGATGATCAGGTAGTACAGCCAAATGGGGAGCCAATTTCATATCTTCAGGAAATTCCCAAGTGGGCACAATCCACACTTCAGGAAGCAGGAAACCTTGCAGGGGATCCATTGGATTCGAGGAGGACTCAATCTCAGCATGTGGATCCTTCTCATGTACTTTCATCTTCTGAACCAGCGATGCCCATGAATTTATATATGGTTCAACCTTTTGATCCACATACCTACAGTGAGGTTGTTGGAAATCCCCTATGGGAAGAATCCATGCAGGAGGAGCATGACTCTCTCCTAGAGAATCAGACTTGGGATCTGGTTCCACTTCCACCAGGGAGGAAACTTGTCAAATGCAAATGGGTCTATAGGAACAAGATAGAAGCAAATGGTCAGGTGAGTAGGTACAAGGCCATATTAGTTGTAAAAGGTTTTCAACAGATTCATTGGATAGATTATGATGAGACCCTTGATCCTGTAGCAAATATGGAATCCATTCGCTTGGCTCTAGCCATTGCAGTAGCCAAAGGATGGAAATTTCACCAGATGGATGTGAAGAATGATTTTCTTTGTGGTGACCTTTCAGAGGAGATCTACATGGAGCAGTCACATGGATTCATTCAAAAATCATCTTTAGTATGCAGACTGAAGAAGTCTCTCTATGGCCTCAAGTAGGCACCTAGAGCATGGTGTGAAAATATGGATTCTTACTTGCTTTCACATGACTTTGTTAGATGTAAATCTGATTCCAATGTGTACATGTTGAGGACTATTGACTCTGTGATGATTTTAGTACTCTATGTTGATGATCTTTTGGAAATTGGTAGCTTTGCTTCAACCATTGTTTTGGTCAAAGATATTTTGCATGACAGGTTATCTATGATAGACATGGGTCCACTACACTTCTTTCTTGGTCTTCATATTAGTCAGGATGATTCTGACATCAAACTTTCTCAGGCTAAGTATGTCAGGGATATTTTGGATAGATTCCACATGACAGACTGTAAGTCTGCACCTACACCCTTCTTATTTGGGATCATACTTGAAGATGGAGGGGATACACCATTAGTGGACAACACTTTGTATCGAAAGTTGGTGGGGAGTCTTGTGTATCTCACCCACACCCATCCAGATATCTCATATGTGGCAGGAGAAGTTTGTAGATACATGTAGGAACCCCATGATCTGCACTGGAAGGCTTCCAAGCGCATCCTTGGATATGTTCAGGGCACCATGAGTTATGGGATTCACTATGCAGCTAGTTGTGCATTAGATCTCATAGGATTCACAGATTCATATTTGGTTGGTGATAACATAGATCGCAATTCCACATTCGGGTACACTCTTAGTTTGGGGTCAAGCCCAATTTGTTGGTCAAGTAAGAAGCAATCAACCATTTCTTTATCTTCCATAGAGGCCAAGTGCATATGAGTAGTCAATTGTGTCATTTAGAAACTTTGGCTTCGACACTTCCTTACCAAGCTTGGTATCCAGTTTCACTATCCGACTATCATATGGTGTGACAATCAGAGTACACTGATATTTTGCAGAGATCTAGTACATCGACATCGAACCAAACACATTGAGGTCCACATGCATTTCATCAGAGATATAGTACATGACATGTTCATTGATTTGTAGTTATGTCCTTCCTCTGAACAGAATGTCGACATATTCACCAAGACCTTCACTGAGCAGAAGTTTCAGACTTTGCAGGATTGTTTTTCAGTGAATAACACAGTTTCCTAGCAACTACCTTTTCTTCTTTTGATGCATTGTCTTTTGAGGGGTGGGTTTGTTCCCACGTTGTTTTCCCTCTTTCCTCGTTTTTATTCAGTGTTCATTAGTTGAATTGTACATGAGTACCTAATATGGATTAGTATTTGGGACTCATTTCTTACTCCATAGTGATATTCAGGGGGTGTTGGAGAAATTTCTATTTTTGGCACACTAGTTCAACGGGAGTTAACATATTAGTTCTATTTTAGAATTTATAATTTTAGATCATCACTATTATGCATGCATTCCTATTATAGGATTTCATTGCCTATATGAGAGAATATCACTCACTCATTGAACATATTATAATATACATTGATTCTCATTCTTCATATTGTATCTCTCTTCCTTTTCTTGATAAGCTTTGTTTGTGTATGCTTTAGCTAGGTCTCCTGTGAAGGTTTCCATGAAACACTGACAAAATATGCAACTCAACATAGAGGCAGAAATTCCACCCAACCACAACAATTCACCCCCAAGTTGGGGCTTTGAATCCGCAGGAGACGATGTTTCCTAAGAATAACTATTGTCCCCTTCTCAACAATTAATTTACATAGCCATTCCAATCCACCAACTCTTTTTCCCCTCAACTCACACAACCCAAGGAATGGGATCCCCTTCTTTTCCATGTAGTTCTTGAGGATATCCCACTTCCCTCCAGGGCTCCAACATAGGTTGGATAGGAAATCTCTTTTCTAGGGACTCCGAGAATCTATAGCTTCGTAGGAATTATCACAACATAAACTTGTTTGCTCACTTTTACACTTTCTTGCTCATAATATTAATCATAGACCTATAGCCTATTTCTCCATGAGTTTACAACTCCAACCAACTGTTACACATGCCCACTATGGTTGCCTTCAATATTCAGCACTCAGAACTCCCTTGTTGTCCAAAAATCTACATACAAAAACTAATCTCTTTTCCCATACAAATTTCCTTCTCTCACCATGCTTGCTTGAATTTCACTCTTCCCCAAAAGGATTTACTTGAATCTCACACTTCCCCAATGCTTGCTTTTACTCATCCCATGCTCTCAATAACTATGTGAGGTGACTTCACACACCAACCCTCTTACATGTATTCAATTATTGGGGCTTGGAAACACTCCAAAGGAATAGAAGGTTCATAGAAAAGATAATTTGGAAAGATTGTTTGGGTTTAATAGACATGGAAAATCCTCGCTTTGGACACCCCCCTCTCTTATGGAAATTTAGCCCCCATGTCTCTGTCTTTGTATGGTTGCAGTTGGTGATACATTTTATTTTTTATTATTTATGATACACAAATTTTACATATTACATTTCTTGGTCCATGGCCATACATAATATTTACATTATACATCACTAAACTAGGGACTAAAAATGGGGATGTTACATTCCTCTCCCCCTACAATTTGCAATGTCCTCGGTGCACATCAGAATAGAATCTTACATATTTACATAAATAAACTTTTACATCAAAATACTTGATATTTTCACAACTTAATGACTCACGCAGCAATTCCAACCTGTAACTCTTGTTTTCCTCAACCTGCACAACCCAAGGAATGGGATCCAACATCAGTCAGACATGAAGTATCAAAATTGAGGTTCTAGGAAATTCAACTTCCAAAATGGAGTCTTTGTACACTTATGTAAAATTCACATTCAATCTTCTTCATAATTTGCAAACATTTGTGGGTACTCCTCCTGCATGCCCTCTTCATGCTCCCACGTGGCGTCTTCAGGACCATAGCAAGTCTATTGTACCTTTCCCAGGCCAATGGATTTGTTCCTGAACACTTTGAATTTTCGGTCCAAGATGTGATATATATGGATATCGGTGGCCACACACCTATTCTAATTGGCTCATCTTGGAAGTTTTTTACTAGTTTTCGGGTCCTGGACTTTAGGGGGTGTTTTAACGCCCTAAACATCATTTTTATAGGTCACCAAAGTCAAAATATTGCCAAAGTTGAATTTGTATGGCATAACATGTAGTCCTCAAATATACCTTTCCAATGGGATATTGTGCACCTAAAACAGAGATCGTATGCAAAAGTTACAACCCCGAGTAGTTGATGTACTAACTTACCCCAACGGGGCCCACGTGACTTTTGGCGCTTCATCTCCTAGGGTTAGGTTTTTGGATATCTAAAGTTTTGGAATTCATATTTATTGTAAAAATTCTTTCAAATCCTAATTGTACTCATATTCTTGCGAATGAGTGAAGTCTTCACACCTCTTCTTAGATATAGACCGCCACCATTCTAGAAAGTTTGTTTTCAGTCTGCATTTTACAGTTCCAGCATATTTCTTTATTGAATAGAAGCTAGTTTTAGTGTATCTCTGTTATTGTTCCTTGTGTCTTTATGTTAATAATAATAATAATTTGTCTTCATTTAGTTCTTCTCATAAAATCTGTATCAGTGGTATCAAAGCAGTCTGCTCCTTGTCGTTCTTAGTGCATGTCCCCGATGAGCTCAGGGTACAAAAATTTGGGTCTCAAGCTTGTTTCTCTTGAGGAAAAAAGCTATCGCACACCCAAGCGACCTTCCATGGAGGGAGAAAATAAATACGATGGGACAGTAGATCCTTTCAAATTGTTGCTCGAGGAAGCCTTTGCACAACAGAGGAACAAGATGATGAATAATTGTGTGCAAATCCTTCGACAACAACCAAAAGGCGATGCATCTTCCTCAAGCGGAGGCGTCGCCCTCTTCAAGGTACAAATCAACTTTTATATTCCTATATTTGAAGTTCAAATAGACGCAAATGTTCTAGAAAAATGGTTGAATCTGCTATAAGGGTATGCTTTTTGTCCGTAACTTTTTGAATAGAGAAAATATTACTTGTGCACTCCTCAAAGTCATTACCCATGTCAAATATTGGTGGGAGACTTACCTGGGAAGCCTCATTATTTACAGTCGCACTTACCTGGGAGTCCCTAAGGGATTCTATTAAGGAACAATACTACCTTGTTGGAAGCTATGACGACTTGTATACAAAATGGACCACACTATGGAAAGAAAGGGACCAAGCAGTGCTAGAGTTCACAAATATCTTCCATACCTTGTGTACCAAGCTAGGTATCAAATATTCTGAGTAACATTTGGTGCGCGAGTATTGTGGTGGTCTGCATAGATACATCCAGGCATAAATGGATTTTCTGGACATCTCGTCCTTGGGTGTGGCCTATCGATATGTCGTCAAAATCGAGTAGAAGCTTAAACAAAAAATGTGATAGTTTGGGTTTAGGAACCCCCCACAGCAGAAGAAAAGAATGGGTAGGCCCAACCCACAGAACAAAGGGTAGATCAAATATGGAAATCCTTAGGACAACCAGCCTAAGCCACAAACAAATAAGGACAATGGAAAGACAAAGAAAGATATTGGGAAGTGGTGTGACTTCCATAAGAGCCCCTGGCATAACATTGTTGATTACCACTCAAAGCAATCATTGGTGGCTAAGGTGAAAGCCTTTAAATCATATGTGGGTTTCAACTCTGATTCAAAAACTAGAAAAGGGGAGACAAATCATTGATGCAGAACCCAGTGCCACCGTTGCTACCACCAAGATCCATCTTGGTGAACCTGATGAGCTAGAGGAAGGTGAGTGCCTATTTCATTCATATATGTGGGTGAAAGGCACCCTGCTACACTTCATCATTGATAACAGTAGCTAGAAGAACCTCATCTCAGTGGAGGTCGTCAAGCGGTTGGCCTTACCGACAATTCTTCAACCACATGCATACACCATCGGATGGCTCCACCAAGGAAGCGATCTTCGCATCATCCAACAATGTCTCTTGTTGTACGACATCAAGCTCTTCAAAGATGAGGTATCGTGTGAAGTTTCTCCCCTTGAAGTTTGTGAAGTTATTGTGGGACAACCTTATTTATGGAAACATCATGTTTTATACCAGTCTAGGCCTCACAATGTTATTATTGATTTTAACAGGAAATGGTACAAGATACCTGAGGTAGTCCCACCTAGTGTCATTTCCTTGATCTTTTCCAAGCAATGCATGAAGTTCATCTCTCAGACAGGGAAGTTCGTCTTCTTCATGATTCGCTCTCAAAGTGAGATAAATATTGCAGTCACGTCCATGGCCTCCGTGGCTGACCTCTCCATGCAACAAAATCAAGTGAATAAGGTCGTAGAAGAATAGAAAGACATCTTCTCCTCACCTACTGGGGTACCTCTACATTGTCGGGTCAATCATTTCATCGATCTGACCCCCTACGCACCGCTACCCAATTGACCAATCTATCATTGATCTCTATTATAAAATGAGGAAATAAAGCGTCAGATCTAAGAACTACTCCAAAATGGGCACATCTGACCCATATCATCACCTTTTGGAAGCCCAATCATGCTTGTGCAAAAGAAAGATGGGACCTGGCGATTCCCCCAAATAATATAGTAAGATTGATCTAAAGTTTGGCTACCATCAAGTCCCAATAAAGCAGATAGATGTATAGAAGACTGCCTTTAATTCAAAAGAAGGTCTTTTGAATGGCTGGTCTTTCCCTTTGGTTTCACAAATTCCCCAGCAATTTTCATGAGGATGATGGACAATATCTTGTGGCCTTTCACCAATTATTTTGTAGTGGTCTATCTAGATGACATCCTCATCTACAACAAGACTTGGGTGGAACACTTTCAACATAATCAACAGGTTCTGCAAAATCTGCGGTAGCACAAGCTATATTCCAACTTGGAAAAATGATCCTTCGGCATGGACATGGTCTAGTACCTAGGCTACATTGTTGATGAGCATGGTGTGCATGTGGATCCATCCAAGATCCAGGTCATATGTGACTAGCCAGCCCCAACCATGCTCATTGAGCTTCAGATATTCTTAGGCCTTGCCAATTTCTATCGCAGGTTTGTGTTGGGATTCTCCCACATTGCTTGGGCCCTCGGATAAGTAACCATGGTTGGTGATATAGAAAATTTTGTGCGGGGCCTGGAACAACAAAAAGTGTTCGATGATTTGAAGAAACGCTTGTACTCAACCCCAATTCTTTCATTACCCGACTTGCAACAACCCTTTGAGATCAAGACATATGCTTCTAACTATGTTGTGGGCACAGTTCTCACTCAGCACGACCACCCTGTGGCCTATCATAGTGAGACACTATCATATGTCATATGTAAGTAACCTACTTACAAGAAAAAAATGTATTCCATTGTCCAGGCTTGCCACCGGTGGAAGCATTACATTCTCAAAAAGGAGACAGTCATCCACATCGATCATAAGTCGTTGTAGTTCATGAAGACACAAGGAAAATTGTAGAATGACCGCCATCAGAAGTGGTCCACCTACTTGCAGCAGTTCCACCTCAACATCAAGTATAAGAAAGGAAGTACCAACTGCTTCGTTGATTGCCTCAGTCGACCTCCAGTCACGAAACTGACCACGGTGCTAGACTCTTGCGGCCACGAGACCTCCATATGGCCCTACCTCTATGAGAAATATCATGACTTCGCAACCACCTACCATATCTTGGGCGCAAACACAGCTGTCACTAATTTCCATCTATGGGATGTTGTGTCATCTGGGCCATCTCTATGTTCCATCAAGCGAGTGAGTGAAGTTGATTTGGGAATCCCACTACAGTCAGGTAGCAGGATACTTCAGCATAGAAAATACAGTGGCAGTGTTGCAACAACATTTCTACTTGCCAAAACTTCGACAGGATGCCAACAAGTATATCAGGTGCTACACTGCCTGCGTTATATCCAAACCAACCACTAAGAAACAAGGAATGCACACCCCTCTGCCTACTCCTGACATGCCCTGGGAAAGCATCTCAATCGACCACATGTCGAGCCTTCCATCTACTAAGCGAGGAAATGATTGTGTTTTGTGGTTGTTTATCACTTTTCCAAGATGGTGATTATGGCCGCTTGCAAGAAGAGAATCATAACGAAATCCACATCGAAGCTCTTCTTTGAATGAGTGTGGGTACATTTTGGGATAACATAAACCATTATATCAGATCAGGACATCCAGTTCCTCAACACATTATGGTCGATCATTTGTTCACTGTTGGACACCAAGCTCACCAAATCCACTGCCTTCCACCCCTAGACGAATGGCCAAACCGAGGTCGTCAACCGGATAATCATGCATATCCTGCGCATGTATAATTCCAAGCACCCTCGCACATGGGATGAGATTCTTCCATATGTTCAACAAAACTACAACAAATCCATACATATCTCAACTGACCACATCCCCTTCCAGGTGGGGTTGGGATTTCAACCATTGGGTCCCATGGATGTTGCACTACCCCTTGCAGCCACCCCGACAGACTCATCCCATGCTCAAATAAAGTTGACAAATCCACTTGGTTCATTGAGTGGATCCAACACATCTTCCAACATTTTCATGATATTTTACATAAGTCCAATTCCAAGTACAAGCAGCGCCATGATCAACATCGGGTGCCACACAATTTTCAAGTGGGAGACAAAGTTTGGTTGCACTTGAAAAAAGAATGCCTTATAGGGACCCATCGAAATCTTTGTCCACTCTATTATGGACCTTACACCATCACCAAGGTTGTGGGTGATAATTCTTTTGATCTCAACATTCCCCCCTTCCTTCGATTTCACCCAGTGTTCAATGTGGATCTCCTTCGGTCATATTTTCCACCATTATTGTACACCTCAAAGATAGCAGAACACTTGAAAACAACAAAGATCAACCATGAATGAATGGAACATGAATCCACTCATTAGATCATGGACACACGGGTCAAGGGAAATCGCCAACAGAGGATCCAATTTTATCAGTTTGTCAAAGTATGGAAGCTCCTGCACCAAGGCATGTGGCTCATTCAGGGCCAAATTCAGCAGAAATTTCCTCATATGATAGGGGAACTCAATGCAATGGATTCCATTTCTTCCTAAGGGGGGAGGATTTATCCAGGTGTATATCGGTGGCCACCCACCTATTCCAACTGGCTCATCTTGGCAGTGTTTCAGTTTGGCAGTTTTTTCTTAGTTTTTGGGTCTTGAACTTCCGAGTTCGTTTTGAGGCCCTAAATATCGTTTTTAGGGCTCACCATAGTCAAAATATAGATTTGGTCATACTTTGACATCATAATGTGTATTCCTCACATAGACCTTTCCAACGGGATATCGTGCGCCTAAAACGAAGATCGTATGCAAAAGTTACGACCCTGAGAAGTTGATGAACTAACTTACCCCAACGGGGCCCACATGAATTTCAGCACTTCATCTCCTAGGGTTAGGTTTTTCGATGTATATGGTTTTGGAATTCATGTTTATTGTAAAAATTATTTCAGAGCCTCATTGTACTCATCTTCTTGTGAATGAGTGTAGTCGTCACAAATATTCTCAGAGATAAGCTGCCACCATTCTAGAAAGCTTGTTTTCAATCTGCATTTTACAGTTTCAGTGTATTTCTTTATTGAATAGAAGCCAGTTTTATTGTATCATTGTTATTGTTCCTTGTGTATCTGTTTTAATAATAATAATCTATGTTCATTTTGTTCTGCTCATAAAATCTGAATCAGGATGTGCATTGGCTTCACCCAAAAGTCCCCTTTGTGTTCCACCTGGATCACAGTCCAATCAATCACATGGTTAGGATCAAGAACATATTTTTTTAATAAAGACACATGGAGCACATTATGAATTCTCATGGATGCAGGTAATGCAATCATGTATGCAATTGGGCCTATTATTTCTAGGACTTCAAATATCCCACAGTATCTCATTGCTAATTTTTGGAAACTTCCTAATCTCAGCGAGCTCTTCTTGGCTTTAAAATTTAAAAACACATGCGCTCTCACTTTGAATTCTCTATGTGTTCTTCCTTTATCATCATAGCTCTTCTTCATGTCTTGTACAATTTTCAAATTATGCCTGATCTTTACCATATGTTATTCCATTTCCCTTAACAATTATGGCCCAATGACAACTCTATCTTTTGGGTTATCCCAACTTACTGGCGTGTTACATTTTTTGCCATACAAGGATTCAAACATGCTCATCTTCAATGATTCCTTATACCCATTTTTGTAAGCAAATTAAACTAAGTGGAGATAGTCCTCCGACTTAGAAGGCTTGTCCATTACATACATTCTCAACATATCTTCAATCCTCTGATTAATCCTCTCTATATGTCCATTTGACTCTAGGTGATATGTTGTACTAAAATTCAAATTGGTCCCAAATCCTTTTAACAATCCCTTCCAAAAATTGAAAGTGAACTTGGGATATCGATCCAACACTATTTCCTTAGGCACACCATGTAGCCTAGCAATTTTTTCATACAAATTTCTACAATATTGGTTTCCTTATGAGTTACTTTTATCGGAATGAAATGTGAAGTATTTGTAATGTTGTCCACCACTACCATGATGGATTCATGTTGCCTTGTCATCCTAGGAAATTTGATAATGAAATCAATAATAACAACTTCTCATTCCCATTAAGGAATGGGAAATGGTTGTAGCAATCCCACTGGATGTCTATGTTTATCCTTTACCTTCTGACATTCCATGCATCTAACTAAATAATCGGTCACGTCTATCTTCATACCAGGCCAAAAATACTGGCCTCTTACAGTTGTAATAGTTCTCTAGTATCCTGAGTGTCTAGCATATAACACATTTTGCATCTCTTTTAGAACAAAATTTATCGATTCCTAAGAGTTGGGAACATAAACACTATTTATGAACAAGAGGATTCCATCATCCTCTTCTAGCTTGTAATGTTTGTATTTTCGTTGCACATTATTATGTTGTAAGCTTCCCTTAACTTGCACATAATGTTGGTCTATTTTTACAACTTCTAAAATTATGTCTTTTAAACATGTCCTGCACATACAAATTGTTCTAGAATGCATTTCATGCACCTTTTTACTAAGTGCATCATCCACTTTATTCTCTTTTCCCTTGATGTTCTTGATGTCTAATTTGTACTCATTGAGAAATTCCAACCATCTAGTTTGTCTGGCATTTAAGGTTGGTTTTTCAAACAAGTATTTCACACCACTATGATATATCCTTAATTCAAATTTTCTTCACGTGAGATAATGCCTCCGCATTTTTAGGGAATGTACTATGGATTCCATCTCTAAGCCATCTATAGCATAATTTATTTCAAGTTCCTTCAATTTTATTGACTCATAACAAATTGAATGCCCATTTTGGGTAAGGACCCCACCAAGCCCTTCCTTTCATGCATCAATGCACACAATAAAATTATCATATCGATCTGCAACCTTTAAGATAGGTGTACTGGTTAATAAATATTTTAAGTGCTAGAAATATTTTTTTCACACTTGGTATTCCATTCAAATTTTAGTCCTTTCTTTTGCAAAGATGTTATTGGGTGTGCAATCTTGGAGAATCCTACAATATCTCATGTAGTAACCAACTAAACTCATAAATGAGCTTACCTATGAAATATTTGTTGGAGTTGGCCAAATTTTGATTGCTTAAATCTTTTATGGATCCACGGTTATGCCATCTTTCGAAACAATATGACCCAAATAATGGATTTGCTTTTGATAAAAAGTGCACTTGCTCAACTTGGCATACAATTGGTGCTCTCTCAACACATGAAGCACCATTCTCAAATGTTTTTCATGTTCCTCTTTCATCTTGGAATATACAATAATAGCATCCAAGAAGACAATAACAAAGTTTTCTAGGTAATCTTTGAATACTCCATTCATCAGACACATAAATATAGTGGGTGCATCTATCAACCCAAAAGGCAACACCACAAATTCATAGTGACCATACATTATCTGAAAGGTCGTCTTGCTAGTATATTCTTATATGATCCTTATTTGATGATAACCTGATCTCAATTCAATTTTGGAAAATATATTTTCTCCTTTCAATTGATCGAAAACGTCATCGATCCTTGGAAAATCATACTTGTTCTTTATTGTAACCTTGTTCAATTGTATGAAGTCGATAAACAACCTCATATTTTTGTCCATTTTCTTCACAAAAATGATTGGGGCAACCCAAAGATACAGATTAGATCATTATATTTTTTTCACCTATCTTGATCCTTTCGTAGTGGAAAAAATTGGAGGATTCAACTTGCAGGTCCATTTTAGTGGCAAGTCCGAGTTTGGAAAATTGGGGTCCAGAACCTTCCAGATCCATTTTGAGGTATTAAATGGTATTTTGGGGGCTTTTGGTGTTCAGAATCTATGCACACCCCCTTGACGATGTTATACACTACAAGACATTTCCAACGGTGCAAACCTTGCATCAATCAGAGTTCATATGCAAAAGTTATGCCTCACGTAAGTTGACCTATCATGTTGACCACCATGGAACAAGAAGATGCCACGTCAGCCCCCCATTACTCATGCATGTGGGGCTATCCACGTGAGGAATTTCAAGAATATTCTAGAAGGTTCAAAACCCTACCACAATTGAAGGTTGAATAAGTAAAAAACATACCCTTGGATGGCTACCAAGCCATGTTAAATACCGGTCCACTAGGAGGAGAAGGGGTTCCACTCTTTTGCATTGTATCTTGTTCCATAGTTGAGAAAAAAAATATGAGAGTGGTATTCTATTATCATAATAGAGGTGGAGAGATTATGTAGCAGCCATATAGGCCACATGTCAAAGGAAACTCCATAGAGAGTGCCTCTTTCTTTGTACCTGCATCATTTCTATAACAAAGAAAGGAGAGTAGAAAAGCTTCACCTTCTAGTTGGGTTTTCTCCCGTATTGGGTTTCCCAGGTCATATATTTTGTTTATTTGTGGATGGTGTGTGTATTTACTTATGTTCTCTATTTTTCGCATTTGAACTATTTCATACGTTTTTTCTTAAGAATAAAACCAATAAACAAGAGTCTAAGATATAAAGGAAAATTAACCTTAATAACAAATATTTCAGTTATTTATTAGATTTTTTGTGACGAATTGTTCCAGTAGAATATCCACGACAATTTATAGATCCCTCAAGGATAAACACTTGGGTGTATGTACCCCTTCTTCAACAAATATTCTAGTTGCATTTGTAATTCTTTCAGTTCTAGTGTGCTCATTCTATAGGGATTTTTAGACATTGGGGCAGCTCCAGGCATTAATTCAATAGAGAAATCAATGTCTCTCTTTCTTGGAAATCCTAGAAATTCCCCAAACACATCTTCATATTCCTTCAAAAATGGATAATCTTCAAGACTTGTCTCCTTGTCCTTCAATGGATCTTCCATATGGTTTGCACATATTTGGCACCCTTCTCTAAAACTTCTTTTACCTATAATGTTGAAATATCTCTAACAAATATAGCCCTTGGAATACCTTGAATTGTCCTTGAATTTCCTTCTTCAAACATGTGAAAGTCTTGTTGTAACAATCTAATACAACACGATGTTTTTCTAGCCAATCCATATCAATCAAGCAGTCATAGGACCCAAGTGGTATGATGTTCAAATATGCCTTAGTGTTGACTCCACTCATGTTTACTGGTAAATCTTTAACAAGCTCATTAATTCTTCTATTGGTTCTAGTAGCTAGTTGAACTAACCAAGACTTTTCATGCTTTCATTTCTTCAATTTAATTCTTTCAACTAGATTTGGATCTATATAGCTATAAATAGCTCCAGAATCAATCAAAATATCTTTGGGATGATTATCAATCTTACTTTCTACCACAATCACGTGGGATAGATAGTTTTCTTGTCCATTGTACAAGGTTGCATAAATCCTTGGCATGCTCCTGCCCACATCCTCCATTGTATCCTCCTTCTTTATGTTATAATATTCCTCATCATATTTCCTAAATGAGGAAAATATTTATACATGTGGTCTTCCTCACATCCCCAACACTTTATGGGATGTTTTCTTGGATTTTTCCCCAAGGAATCTATCATTTTCCATTCACCTTATGCTAGCTCCCCTTGCTTATATGCTTGAGACTTGTTCTTGATGAAAGGAATCTTGAATCCTTTCTTCCTATGATCCATCTTTCCTTTCTTCTTATCATCCCGATCCTTTTGGAAAGATGGCCTTCCTTTGTTCTATTCATACAAATACTTATCTTTTCTTATGGATCCTTCCAAATTCTTGGGCTCATCAAACTAAATTGTATCCTTGTAGAAGGATGGAACTCCATGTTGATATTATGGTAGTTGTGGGAGGTATTTACCTCCATGTATAAACCTAATGAGAATAGAATATTCTAGGAAGCAAGAAGAAACCCTAATGAGTTGTCTAATAACCCTAGAAGACAAGTCGGCTCAAGAGGATAATTTGTATTAGGTTATTAGCCTCCAGAATGAGAAGTCGGCCCAGGAAGTTAGCCAGAATTAGTATAAATATAGGAGGCCAGTCTTCATTCTGGCAGACATTCTCAGAACTGCAGAGCTCACTTGTGTGCACTGCAGTTAGTTAGTTTGTGCACAAGTTTGGAGGAGAAGTTTTCGTTGCAGCTGTTGCAGCTAGCATATTACATTTTGGCTTGGACTATATCTTGGTTATGGTTTGGAATATTTGATCAGCTCTTGTTTGGTGCGCTATCCTTGGAGAAATGTGCGCTACCCTTTGTTTGTCTATCTATCTTAGGGTTTGCTTCCAAAGTGATTCTCTATCAAGGTTAAGGTGCTCGGAGGGTGGCTTCGGCTTATGGTTGGGAGAAAATAGTGATATTGTCTATGGTAAAATGAGCACATCCATCATATTCTAACAGGTTATAGACCCACACCTCCTTCATTCAGTTTGACCACTGGAAGGGAGCATAGCCATAAGGATATTAAGCTCATTGAAGAATTGTCACTAGGGTTTCTAACAGGAGCAGTCACCAAAGCATTGTCGTTGGGGTTACTAGCAGGTGCAGTTGCAAAAACCATAACCCTCTCGTTGAGGCACCTTAAGTGAATGGATTGACCTAATTTTCATATAGACCAGTGCACCCTAGCCTAGCACATCTCCTGGTATCTCAGCAAGCCAAGACGTCAAGTTTGAGTTTTTTGTCAAATCTAGGGTTGACTAAGTCAAAGAAGCCATGACTTACTCTATGAAGTTAGAAAACAATTTATATGGAACCTCTAACTTCAGAGCATGGAAGATAATGATTGACCTCATCCTTGCCAAGAATAAAGTACTAGATATCGTGAAAGGAAAGATCGTGGAACCAGAGTTTGAAGAAGGAAAAGAGAAGGAATCGTAAAACGTTGCAGTCATGGAGAAGTTCAAAGATGTTGACATCAATGCCATGAGTATTATAGTGGACTCTATAAAAGAACACTTGATGCCCTACATCTCCCATCTTGACTCATCTAAGAAGATGTACGATGCCCTAACAAACCTCTTCTCAGTTAGAAACATTGGACAAGTAATGAGTTTGAAGAATGAGCTCCGTGACATGAAGATGAATGATGATGACAACATAACATCATACTTTGTAAGAATCTCTCAGTTAAGAGATCAACTACAAGCCATTGAAGAGATCATTTCAGAGAAGGGATTGGTAAACATAGTACTCAATGGTCTTCCCAAGACATGGGATGCATTTGTCGAAAGCATGAACACAAGGAAGGAGTATCCTACATTTGAATAACTTTGGACTTGTTCTGCTCAAGAAGAATCAAGGATCAGTGCAAAACAGAAACCCCAAAAGAAGTACGATGATCAAGCCTTCACAACAAGATTCAACAATTTCAAGAACAAAAGGAAGTTTGGTTCAAGGAAGAATCCAAATCAAGAGAAAGATATGTCAGAAATACAATGCTTCAACTGTTGAAAGTATGGTCACTACAAGAATCATTGTCCTGAGCTAAAGAAAAGTAAGGAGACACACGAAGCATCCGTTTTCAAAGAAAGGGAACCTACAAAGAAGACTAAGAAGGATGAAAAATACTTCTTCTTCTTAGACAAGGTAACAATACTCTTCATAGTTCTTGTACATACCATGTTTTATGTACATATCTTGCATATCTATTTCTTAGAAGATAATATGTTCAAAGAGAAACTATACTTATGGAAGAAAAACAAGATAAGGATTGCTACAAGTTAGACAATACACATGAAAGGATGAAGTACATAAACAACCCCTGGTAACAATTCATGTGGAAGTGATTATTAGAATCAATCTTGAAGAAACCTAGAGGAAGTAAAGACAGAAAGAAGTCAACAATCAAGAGGAAATTGGAAAAAAGATTTGTGATACTTTGCAGAAGGCAATAAGGATGCAAACGGAAGCATGGACTCTCCTAGATGGAGGGAGTTGATTATATTATCAAAATAAGAACATGCATTCATGCATGAAGCAAGGATTAGGAGGGAGCTAATCCTAAATTATATGATCCATTGAAGATGATGAAGTATCTATCCATGGTAGCAACCATGAAAAGAAGCACGTGTTCAGTGTTACTTTAGAAGAAGTCTTCTTCGAAAAGAAGCCTTAAAGTAATCCCTAGTTTTCCATACACATCCATGATCCTATGATGAAAGAAAGAAGTTGGAATCTTCAGAGCATGGAATCTATAGAAAACTTCATGAACTTAAGAGATAAAGAGAAACATGAGGAAGAACATGAAGATTCCAAGAGAGAAAGAAAAGACAGAACAACCAGTCAGTGTATCGAG
>SNQJ01S0143024.1:18829-33287 GCA_010110895.2 Picea sitchensis
GGTATCAAGGCACCGAGTACATTCTTACAAGTGTGAATAAAGGAGATGGTGTCGAACACCTGAAGAATCCATCGATCAGGAGACATTGATGTATTCCCAACTGGCGATGGCGAGAGAGCCTGCCACTAATGACTGCAAGCCTCAAGGTACTCATAAGACTCTATATCTCGCTTCCAGAATAAATGAGTTGAAGTTGATGGAAAGAGATCCACTCAAAGGAGAGAATTAATGCATCTCTCATCAGTTAGCACAACGTACAAAGTAGGAGCTTCATGATTTGGTGGAAATCGAGTGAAGGACATGTTCACGAACCAATGACCTATGTGTCTTTCATGGGTGCCAAGTGCAAGTGGTACATGAAAAAGACCCTCTAAGTAGAAACCAATGATGAAAATTGTTGACAAAGGCGAGGAAACCAACAATAAGGCTAATGGCATCCAAGACACTACATGAATCCCAATGTGTGAATAGATGTCTTGCCGTCGAACACAAGGGAAATGACCCAGTCAACAACCAAGGATGAAATTTTGATTGTTGGGTTCAAGGCTACCTACAAATGATGAAAGTAGAGTCAGGGTGCATGATAGGACTACAGTATCATGTGATTCTGAGACAAACTGAGGGTATGGCCGACATGAAAACTCAAGATTTATGAGGAGTGGCCGACATAGATTGATAGACTTCCTTTGAACAAGAGCATGAGACATATGGAGGACTCCAACAGCATAGACCTGATGATAAAACCATGAGATGCAGGAGGCATCAATAAAATTATCTATAGGGATTGGAAGAGTAACCAGTCGGTAAAGAAGACTATGTAATGAGCTCAGCTTCCTAAGGCCATGCTAATCCCAAAATTATGATGAAGAATGGACTCAAATAATTTTGTGCTCTATTCAAAGGCGACAAAATTGCTTCTGATACAAGATAATACTCCCTTCCCACCCATCTTTTTTTGTTTTTTCATAGACAAATGAATGTTATGATACAGAGGAGGAAACAAGTGTCGCAAGTAAGCAAAACTAATTCCACCAATGGAACATACCTATGCTCAATGAAGGGAAGTGCATGCGGAAGATGGAAACTCGGGGGATGTTCCCTCCTAGGTACAGGGTGTCAAATTGCAAAGGATATAAACAAGGCTCTGCTTGGTTAAGGATGTGAAACTGTTGAGGAAAACGGTTTATAACACAAAGCAAGGATAGGTTATAGGCTCAATATTGCAAGCAAGGGCATGAGATGCAATCACAACTTAACGCCAAAAAATGTCATTTTTTATGTCTTGTAGTCTACTTGGTGTGAAAAAGGGATAAACTTGTGCCAATAGACGTCTTTTCAAAACCAATTTACGAGTGTGAAAAAGACAAGTTCACTCGGCAATATTTTCACTTTTTGATAAAGAGCAGTAGGGTATCTAACTAGGGCACCCATGTTTGGTAAGTCTCTACCACTTGATAACAACATGACTTTATAGCAGATGGAAGGTTCTGTGTCGCAACAAATGGGTTTGTACCTAGGGCATAAAGAGTGACAGTTATAGGATAATGTGAAAATGCATAATGGAGTGGATTCCTATCATATATGTCGGCTAACGAAAATACCTACCCGTGGTGACAAACGGTCAACATAACACTAAAATTGGCAATAATCCCAGGTTAAAACTGGAAAAAACAACTCGATCCACCTTTATAGTAATCCATTAGGTGAAAAAATGGCTTAAAACTATATAAAGTGGGTAAAAATAATTTATAAATAGTAACAAAATAAAAAATTACTATACCATTTTGATTTTTTACCCAACTAGTGCAAATTGGACCAAAATACCTTCGATATTAAAATGATGATTATAGGAGCATCAGGCAACTAAATCACAAGCCGTCTGGATCAGTTAATTCTTGTTTTCGTCCTCTTCAAATTCAGTGGATTAAATTTTTGAATTAGGTCTTAAATTGTTAGTTATTGAGGGCATAAAGTGTAGATTTCGGTGTACATGGGTTGGCTTTGATTAGCTCGCGTATACGATGAGTTATACGCTCCTATGTAAACTACAGGGGGCATATATCAATCCCTACATGCGACTGTATGTAAAGGAGGTCACGTACAGGCACACAAACAATCATATTGAATGGCTCTAACTCAAAATTTTATTTGTCTTTGATGGGATGGTTCTTGAATGGAGAGAGAGAGAGCATGAAGAGGTCGATGCTATTGTAGATAGAGATATGGGGGCCCAAATGGCCTTAAAGTGATGTGGTTTGTATAAATTTTGGGCGCTCAAAGGAATGAGATCCCAGGTGAGGTTGCTCGAGATGTTGGTGGGTTACTGGGACCCTAAGAGTGAGAGCTTCAATCTCAATGGGCAACCATTGAGAATTGAAGTAGAGGACATTTACTTTCTGACTGGTCTATCACAGGGAGGTTGTAAAGCTCAAATCACGGGGAGAAGGGAGTGGGATGAATATAGAGGAACATATCAATGCCCACTGTGTATCAGGGACTTCTAAGGTAGATAGTCAAGTCCCTATCCAGGAAATAAAAAATCTCAATCTGAAGATCATTATCCTAGTACTGACCATGATCACAAGTTCGGCCTCGTTGCACCATGCATCAAGGCCGCTCATGTTCTATGCAGTGTAGTGTATGAGACCCATAGTATATGATTGGTGTACCTCACTACTAGCAAATATAAAGAGCCAGTTGACAGAGTGAAAATAGGGGAGTAAAAGAAATTTTGGGCTTGCCTCTATCCTATGTAGTTTCTTTTTTGAGTGGGTTCCAAGTCTGGAACCTAGAGTTGAGATTCTCCATAGAGGACCTCGTGATCCATCCATGGCACAGTGGACTGGGGTAATGAGGCAGCAGGGGGGGAGGTAGGGTTACAACACCCTACAACAAGGACTTCTTCTACTGGTGGTGGCGATAGGTCATCACTCTGGATGACTATCCCTATGAGGGGATCGACTTCAAAGGAGATCCCGACATGCCACTCCCACCAAGGATTTCCTATGGTGACATAGGTATGTCAAATGTTTTTACATATTTCATTTTTTTTTGTATTTTTGTATAATAAAACAAAAATATTTTTGGATGGTGCTTAAGTATTGACCAGACATTTGTGTACTGCAGACATGGGTCTGCGACAGCTAGAAGGCTTCCCTCGACATCGACGGAGGAACCGGGGAGATGAGGCAATGGGAGGAGAAGCCGAGAGGGTCCTACAAAATGTGCAAGGCAACCTATCGCATTTAACTCACATGATACCCATGGTTCAGGTAGAGGATCTGCCTGAAGACATGCAGCGAAAAGTGGTTGGTGTACCCAGGGCATGGGTACGACTTTTTCGGCGTCTCGCAAACATCGTGGTTTGCTACCATGACACACATCTGATGCCACAGACGTATATGTCGTGGGATATTGTAATACTGGTTGTATATGTGTATTGAGGATATTATCCCCATTTTGTACTATAAACAACATATTTTTTTGAAATATATAAAAAAGGATCTTCAACTTTACTTATATTTTACAATGTGCACATTGATTAGATGGTTTTCTTTGCTTTTAATTATGTGACAAATGCCAATCTAAAAATAAATTAGCATAAGAATCAAATACATGATTATAACTCCTAGGAATATGATAATATGTAATAAAATCAAATTGTTGTTCTAAAAGACGTACCCGTAGCAATCATCGGAGTAAAGTAGGATAGTGAACGCGGTAACGGTTCTTCAACTGACGTACCACTAACTGGGAATCCATGTGAACCTCTAATGAATGAATGCCATGTGAGATATCATTGCACAAAAGTTATATAATGGCGGTATATTTGGCCACATTGTTCGTGGATGGCCCTAGGCATACGCCACCTGAAGACACCAGTAGACCCTCGAGTGAGTAAACCACCCAAGCGATGGAAGCTAAGTTTTTTGTATGATGACTAGCCCCGTCTGCGAATCCTAGGTAGACCGAAGACTTCATTGACATCTGTCAACCAAGTGAAAACTCGATAAGGAAACCGAAGATGAAAAGAAAATAGATATATACACTAAATTACATTAGTATACAGAGAATTCTGCCCAAGCTTGGGCCTTAAGTGTAATATATTTTCAAGTAGAGCCCATTTCTAGGTTCGACCAACTTATTCCCTTCGTAATCTTCTAAATCATAGGCTCCTTTTTATAAAACACATCGCACGATGTAAGGACCATGCCACATGGGTTTAAACTTGCCTATCTGCAGCGGTTCTTTGGCTTGATCATACAGGAGGACCAAGTCACCCTCAGCGTACAACCAAGGACAGATAGACTTATCGTACTAGACCTTGACACATATTTTGTTTGCCTCGATAGTCGTAGAGGCGTCTCAACGCTGCTCGTCAAGACTCTCTAGGTGTACAAGGTGTCACTCAAGATTGGAAGTGTTAGGTAGGAGCGTGACTGCCAACTTAAGAGAATGGATTTCGCAATCAATAGGTAAAATCGACTCCACACCATGTACTAACTCGAAAGGGGAAAATCTGGTGGAACTCTTGATCGAGGTTCGGTATGCCCAGAGTGTAGGATATAGCATGATGTTCCAGTCGGACTTACTTTAACTAACAGTTTTTTGCAAAATGGTCTTGAGAGACTTGTTGACAGCCTTTACTTGTCCATTTTCTTGGGGGTAATAAGGAGAAGAATGACCATGTCTAAACCCTATCTTAGCTACTAGTTATTCCATCATTTCATTATGAAAGTGACTGCCATGATCAGTGACAATCTCACTTAGGATACTGAACCGAGTGATAATTTGATTGAATATAAAAAAGGTTGCAATCTTCCCATCAGATTTAACTATAGGCATGGCCTCAACCCACTTAGTAAAGTAGTCGACGGCCACGATAATGTGTTTATGACCCCCAACCGAAGTTGGGTTGAAATCGACGAAGTCCACCCCCCACTTGGTGAAGGGATCGACGGTAATGACTATGTGAAGAGGGGTTGGATGAGAGCGCATTTTTTGAGTGAACACCTGGCAGGGGTGACACTTCTTAATTGCTTCAATACAATCTTTAAAGATAGTAGGCCAGAAATAACTGGCTCGCAAAAATTTTAGGGTTGTCACAAGCCCGGATAGATGACCACCACAATCCCCACTGTGGCAATTGTTCAAAACAAACTCAGCTTCTCTGTGAGTTAAAAAATGACGCAAGATATCATCTATTCCTCGACAATACAAAGTGTAACTGAAAATAGTATATTTCTTAGCTTGGTATCTTATACATCGTCGGTCATCTCGTGAGAGATGATTAGGGAACTTCAAGGTCTGAAGATAGAGAACAATGTCTCCATACCAGGGGTCAGACGATGAGAAAATAAAAATATGTTCGTCTACAAACAAATCAACATGGATAACATCCTCATCTAATCATGGAAAATCGGACATTAACTCTGTGAAGACTAGGGATTTATTGGATTTCGAAGAAGCAAAATCGAGATCAAACTCTTATAAAATGACAATCCATTCATTATTTTTACCCCCTATGACACGCCTGGTAAGGACATATTGAAATGGATTGACATTCGCAACCATAGTAGTCTTGCAAATTAATATATAATGACGCAAACGCTGGACTGTGTGAACAACATCCAAAGCTAGCTTTTCGACGTGAGAGTAATTAAGTTCAGGACCAAGTAAAGTTTTACTAAGATAGTAGATGACGTGCTCATGGAGGTCATCATCCTCCTGAAATAGAACCATACCAATCGTATCCTCAGACGTGGCGATATAAAGCAAGTAATCTCTACTGTAGTCAGGAAGCTTCAGCAGAGGTGCCGACACCAAAATTTTTATTCAAAGTATCGAAGGACTCCTGGGCTCGCTCATCCCAGATAAAAGGGGTGTCCTTTAAAAGACGCATGAAACCTTTAGTGATAGTGGAATAGTTCACTATAAACCAATGAAGAAAGTTAGCTTTCCCCTGTAAACCATGAAGTTGTCTAATAGTGCACGGGGGAGGCAACCAAAGTATTTCGTTAACCTTAAGTGGATCTACCATGATCCCATTCTCAGAAACTAGAAAACCTAAAAGACGACCAAACTTAATGCAAAAGATGTACTTGTGAGGGTTCAAGCGGATTCTATAATAACGACGTCTTTAAAAAACAAGGCAAAGGTTTATAACGTGATTCGCTCTCTTGTGAAAGTGAGCAGCAAGATCATCAAGGTAAGCTTCGACTATGTTCTTAAGATCATGAAAAGTGAAATTCATGGCACGTTGAAAGGTTGCTCCAACATTTTTAAGGCCAAAATGCATTTTCCGGTATGCAAAAGTACCCCAAGGACAAATAAATGTCGTCTTGTGTTGATCCTCGGGTTTGATTTGAATATGATTATATCCTGAAAATTTTTCCATAAAAGAAAATACTTTAATTCCCGCACACCCGTCGAGAATCTAATCGATGAAAGGTGTGGGAAAGTTGTCTTTAGGACAGGCCTTGTTCAGGTCATAAAATTCCATACATACACGGATGGTTCCTTGCTTCTTATCTACAGGAACGGGGTTGGATACCCATTCGGTCAGGGGAACTGGGTAGATGAAGCCATCATTAAGTAGCTTCTCCACCTCTGCCTTAATAGCAAGGGCCTTTCGAGGGTTGACAGCTCTAAGATGTTGCCGAACAATTTTAGCATACGGATCAGTTATAATCTCATGTTCGACAATACGAGGGTCAATCCCTAGCATCTCTTCATAGGAACAAGCAAATACGTCTTGAAATTCCTTGAAGAGTTCAGTGTAGATCAGGATTTCTTCTGGCGAACAATCTGCACCAATATTTACATTTTCAACCTTGCCAGGGATACGAGAGATGTCGATCATGATGGTAGGAGAAATGATCACCATAATTCCTTCGAAATAAATGTTGTGCATATCAGTTGGAACTATGGTGTGACCGACTATCTCACTCAATGTAGATCGAAAGTCATCTTATTCGATTCTTTCAAGTTCTGGGAGAAAATAAGAGCAGTGATGCATATCATCCCAAGGTTTGTTGGAACCATTCATGGCTTCGATGATGGATTCATCCGAAGGCAAAGTCCCATCAAGGAATTCATGTGAACAAGACAATGAAGTGGCCCACACAACCCTAGACACGATATCCTTTTCATTCGTCGGCGAGGGAACAGGATCGGATCGACGGAAGAGTTGAGAATAGCTTGATACGCAATATTTGTTACCAATAGTGGCATGGCCATCCCAGCATGCGACTGACCTTCACAAGATGAATTCGGGGAAGGTAGGGTCCATGGTTCACTAAAATAAGAAGTGTGGAAAGGAATGGACCTCCCTGTCGAGATGGGCCTACTGAACATGGAAAAAACGTGATGCCTCAGTGCCGAGAAGTCGAAAGTACCCATAAGGGAAGAATACATTCTGACACTGATATTCTCAATTGTCGGCTAATAATTGTCGATCACGGGGATCGACGGTCCAAAAGATACATTAGGAATAGAGCACGCAAAGGATAACTGATCGATCCTCACAACCTTCCCTTCATGAGGAAAACAAAGAGTATGGAAGACGGACGACACAATGGCAATCATAACATAAGTCCAATTGTGACCTAGTAACAGGTTATAATCAATAGGTGCATCAACTACCTCTACTTCCACCTCTACTGTCTTCCCACCTAACTGGACCAGAAAGGTAGGGAGAATAACGTGAGGGTGGAAGGAATGATCTTCAAAGGTAGTCAACATGTTTGATGACTTGGAAAGAGTTGGAGAACTGAAATCTTTCCAACAAACGAGGTGCATCATACACGTAGCAGCGCCTTCATCAACAATTGCATGTTTGATGGTATACTTTGAGTACTCCATGTGGATTTGGAAAGCCACATGGTAAGGCAAGTGAGGCTTAACATCTGTGACGTCAAACTTGATAACTTTTGAGCCACTGGGTTCTAGAGATCCTAAGGTAGAGAGTAAGACATTCCTCTATGAAGGACATGTCTTGAGTACCTCTAAAGCCGACATCGCACAAGGGGTTTGACCCAGGTCCTCAACAATAGAGTAGTTTTGGGTGGCTCTAGAATTTGTATTATGGATAGAGCGCTTAAGTACTCCTTTTGGAATACAAGGCAGTGGCTCTGGTTTCTCAATCTGTAAAGTCATCCCCAGAGGAGGAGGAGGAGATTCTAGACTAGGAATAGTTTGTTTATAACTATAGTCTCAAGATCGAGTGGCTACATTAACTTTTGCATCGACCATATTGATACATAAATGGTCTCCATATTGCGACTAATGGTTTTGTCCCCCACCAGCCACATTTTTGACATTTGAGGAGCTCGAGGCTAGGTGTTGATTATGTGGAAATGGATTCATCAGCACAACAGGCGATTGAGCTAATAGCCTCGCAACTTCTGCAAGTTTGGAGCATAAATGGGTAAGGTGATCATCTATGCAAATATTACAGGGAAACTTCACCTTACATATTTCTATTTTTCTCTCTCCAACATTATTACCTGTCTTCTCATTTATATTATTGTCCTTAGGTTTATTACCATTTTTCCCACCCTTATGGTTATTATGTCCTTTCTTTTTATTCCCTCCTGGTTGTTGGTTACCATTTGGGTTGGTCGATGATTGCACAGAATGTACATCCGTCGATTGAGTGGGGTTGGAAGACACATACAAAGTTGGTCCTCCTGCAGTTTGGATTAAAGACAAATCTTTCAAATGGTTTGTCACCAATTCTATGAACTTTACATTGGCAACACCTACAATTCCATCGGTATGAGGTCTGGTATTTTTCCTAGGGTCGTAAGTAGACCACGATACTTCAGGAAAAAGGTGGTATAGCATCCCAGACTGAGCATATATCAAATCTAATTGTTAGGCCCTAAAGATTGCTTCTTCCTCAGTGGTAACCCCGGAAGTAGCCACGTCCTTCGAGATAGGAGTGTGCAAAGACTTAAGAAACCATTCTAAAAGAAAGGTTGGGGGTATAGGGGTCTTAATAAACCTCTTCTGTATTCGCCACTCCTAGATATGGTCCAATATATGAGTGGTGGTATCCTGCTGTAAAGTAGACAACAATTCTAGGCCAGCATCATAATGAATGGGCAACTGGAAGTGGTTAAGAAAGACCATCACCAACTGACTAAAATTCCCATATGCCCCCCTAGGCAGCTCAATATACCATTTCGCAACAACTCTAATGAGGGTGCGTTGAAATAATCTCAAACAAATAGAATCATCATTAAGGGAATTTGATGAGCACCAAAGGTGAAAGGTAGTGATCACCAGGATCCTCTCCATTCTTTCCCTTGAACTTTGGGATGTTCGAAGGATGTTTGGTGGGGATGGGGGGCCATGTAGGATCATGAATCACAGGGTCATTCATTAACTTAGACAAATCTGGCAGGTAAAGCGTAGCCAGAAAAGTGAGATTGGGTTGCGACATTTGGCCCCAACCTCTCGAGAAAGATTGTGCTTGTGGATTTGCAGGACATCCAGGGTTCTGGTAAACACCATAGCCCTGTCTAGAATTATAAGGCCCTCCTCCGAGTTGATTCATATAATGTTGGTTGGGCATCATTCCAGTCTTAATTTTCTGTTGAGGGTTATAGAAATTTCCCCCAGCTAGATTGGATCTTGGTTGGGGGTTGCCTAAAGTGTTAAATGAACCTCCTCCAGGTTGGAATCTGGAGGATAGAGGTGGATTCATCATGCCAAAAGTATTGGTCAGAATCTGCATCAAGGAGGTAGGGTTGTAGGATGGAACTTGAGTCGAATCTTGTCCTCTAGGTCGGTTTCTCCACCCAGAAGTAGGAGGATTGGACCCGAGGTTAAAAGAAGGAATGCCTCCCATATTAGGAGTCATTTGAGGGATTTTAGATCCACCAAACGAAATAGGAGTGTAAGGAGGTGTACTGCCCCAAAGCCCAATGCTAGCATTAGGGCCAGCCGCTGGGATGGAGTTCGAAAAATGTGAAGTGAAGTTGGGCATACCATAAGAAAAGGGACTAGAAACCATAGGGGTGGACTGAACATTGTAGCCCGATGAGTGGCCAAGAAACCCAATGGGGTTCGAGGCAATAGCTTGAGCATTTACTATAGGTCGAGCCATAGTAATGATAGGTACCTCTAGCACTACAACCATAGAGGTTTCAAGATTCGAAGGGGTGCCATTAACTATAGTGGGTATGGGAGTTGAAGGGCTCCCATAATTCTGAAGACTAGGTTCAGTACTTATTCTTGTAGAATCACAAGTCTGAACGGTGGATGTGTCTGTACCACGTATAATAACTCTACGTCTTTTAGAAGGCAAGGACAGTAAATCCGGTGGTAACTGTAACAAGCGACAGGACCGGCGAGGAGGCTGGTCTGACTCCACAATGACTTAAGACTCTAAAGATAAAAAAAAATATCCTAAGCCCAACTAGTAATCAAAGATCACACTAAAATTCAAATGGAAAATATGCATGCAAACGGGGTAAAGTGGCTGAGTGGCCTCCCTCCCTAAAGAAGGTATGTCTCACCCAAGAGGGGCCTGAGAATCCTTGCTAAAGATTAGAGGTAACAGAATCAGTTATAAGGGCCCTCATGGGCTTAACAACCAGTCGGTAAGATCCCCCCAGAGAGGTAATCCTCCATAAAGGCTATGTGTTGTCCAACCCTTATCTGACCTAGGGTACCTACAGAATAACCCCTGCAAGTAACCTATGAGACACCTAAGTAAAGAAACTAATAAACCACTATATAATCGATGCACATGCGAGCAGTCATAAGTCAGGTCCACCGTATGGGTAGGGTAGCAAATCCCAAAACCTTGAAAGCACTTCCTCTCACAGAGGTAAGGACACTAACAAGATCCCCATATACGAATAGATCCCCAAAAATATCGTTGACGCTAGGAAGGTATTGGGGGTATATCCCTTCAACCGACTTTGCACAACCTCGTGATTAACTCTGGTGTGAGCGGAGTCTCCTGATCTTACCAAGTATACAATGGATTTCTCCACTCCCTAACTCAAACACATATGTTGATTTAATTTCCTTGGAGAAGTTTACTCACAAAATCCTATTCCAAGGCACTAAATCCTAGGCTAGTTTGTGCACCCTAGAAAAATAAAATCGTGACTAGTTAATTTTAAATTATAGTGTTTATTTTAATGGTCGTGATTACTCAAAAAGGTATGATAGTGAAACTCGTGGTGTTATGTCTCTGCAAGAGAAGTAAATACGAAAATAATGCAAAGTCCTAACTTTAACTTTCAATGAATGATATGCTTCTAAAAACAATGCAATTTTCAAATTCAACTCTGCAATTCAGAAGTAAAAATGCAATCTTTCACTATATGCACTAAGCTAATGATAAAAAAACTCAAAAGACAAAAATGCTAAGCATGCAAAACACCTAATTTTTTTATTTTCAATATATCAAAACTGAAAATGCATGGACTGAAAAGTAACTTGATATATGGACCTACTGTGTATAAAAAGGAGATAACTCAAGTAGGATACCAAGCAACAAAACACCTAGAACAATGTACAAGGACTATAAAAATGTAAATATGAAGAGAAAGACTTCGCCCAGAAATTCAACCAAAAGAGGGTTTCATCTCATCCCACAAGCACTTAACAGGCACTACAGAGACCCAAGAAGGCTCAACAAGTATCAAATCCCACCCAGCAAACACAAGACCAAGCAAACAAGCAAGGAAAAGAGGTGTATGCAACTATTCAAGAGAACAAAGTGTATATACGCAGCTTGCAGTGAGACATCCCATGTGTATACGCGACTATCAAGGAAACAAGCACGTATATGCTTTAAAACTAGGCCAGGCAAGGGAGAAAGGTTGAAAACTTAGACTCAGAGTGAACACGAGTTGTCAAGAAATGATACGACAAGAACCACAGTAGAAACGAGAGAAATCTAAGGAGAAAAGTACTTCAAACCCTAAGAAAGAAGATTCATCCCCAGTATGGTCGCCAATTATGTTACGAGGAAAATCTCTCTATGGCTAGGGTGAACCACAACAGATGGAAATGACTGCAGAAATCAACTCTATCCCAACAATATGCTATATAAACCAATGTGCAAGGGAGATAATAAAGAGGCCTACCTCGTTCATATGTTCGATGAAGTCCACCATTGAGCACTTTGACTCAAAGCTTTATACCTGCAACAAGTTCTCAACAAACAAGCAGAGCAAGCATATAGTGATAATATAAAATGATAGCACATTAGACAGCATAATCCATTAATATACAAAACAAACATGCCTATATATAATAAATCATATATTTGCAAGATATCAATTGGACGAGAAGAGAGTATTTCTATTAATAAATGATCAACATAAGTGAAAATATTACAGACTTCCATGTCGGCACGGTTTGGAACCGAGAAACTAAGTTCCTTCCAGTTGGGCCTCCACCACTTCAATCCTCCACCAAAGCCAAGCTCATAGAAGGGAGACAATGAGGTTCTCCATCAATAAGGGAAGATATTGGGGGTTTAACATTGTGTTCAAACTTAAAGGACAAAGGGATGCAGACTCAATATGAAGTAAATAATTTCTCCAGAGTAACTTTGCTCTCAAAGTTCAATTCTTTCTCCTTTTCCATAGCTCAAAATTGGCCTATTTATAGACTTCAAAATGCAATTGAAGGGTCGAGTCAGAACGTTTCCAGTATATGGAAGGCCAAGGATCAGAGATCTCCTATCGTGACATGGAAACCCGACAATTAATTTTCATTTTCTGGTACAAATCTCGATGTACACAGGTTGTAGTGCAGCAGCTTGTGTATACGCTTGGTGTATAGTGTGCAAGATGCGTACAAGTGGAAAAAATTGTATTTTTTCCTCTGGTTTTTAGTAACAGGGAAGACAAGTCTGCATAGGGAAATGGAATAAGGCCCTCTCTGTAATATTGCATAGGGTGAGGCAAATATTTCTCTAATAACCAGCCCTCATGTTTCTTCTTCCAATGTTATACCAAGAGATTTGTCCTCTAGTGGACGCCTCTTGTTGATAGTAGCTTTTCCTCTCTTTTCCTCTGCCATCTCTTATTACTTATTTGGCTGAACATCATACCTATTTTTCCTCTATTTCCTCTGGAAATACATATCTTTTAACTCTTCATACTTTTTCAGGAACCAACCTCATTTCCCAATGTCCCTACTCTTCTTTTTTTCCTACCACCTTTAAATTTTACACCATGGTAGAATCTGACCTCTGTACATGTATCGCCAAATATTTTGAATACCCCAAATAGTTGTATGTTCGAGAGAGCCCTCTCTGGTTGGAAAGGTCAAAATCCAACCTAAAGTTGGTTGAAATAGTTACCTTTGTCGTTTGTCTAGCAGCTAGACAAACTTACAGAGCGCTAACAGAATGTATGGTAGATTGGAAATGGAAAGAGTATAAGAATTGGCGAAGATATGTGGGTGAATGCATGTCCTGATTTTAAGCTCTCAAGAGACCTGATTTTCATATTACATGATCAAGGCATCTATTCCCTATGGGATGCAAGTAAATTAGGAGGATATTTTTTCAGGAGAAGCACATGGAAAATGGTTTCCACTTAGGAGTTGATTGACCTTAATATAATGGACCGAAACAATTCCATAGATATTTTAAACTCATGCTATATTGAGCTCAAGGAGGAGGAAGCAGAATCATTGGTCTGGACTAGGAATGAGAAATCAGGGATATACATGGTCAAGCTACGATATTTGTCTCAAGAAGAAGATGCCTTTGAGGGAGAAAAAAAGTGGTGGTGGTTGTATGTGTGGAAGTCCCATGATGCTTTAAAATTGAAGACATTGCTTTGGTTATCCATTGAAAACAAAAACATGGGACGACGAATTAAAACAAGGGTGGGAAGATCCAATCAGATGTGCACACTGCAAGAGTGAGTCAAAATATTTGGTGTATCTCTTTAGTTTTTGCTAGTAGGCCCAACATGTCGGATTAGAGGTCTCAAAGGAAATGAAAGTATTAGGGCCAACCCTTTCCAGTAATTTGCTCAAACAAATTAAATCCTGGAAAGAGGATCCTGTCTCTCAGGATTTTTTGTCTCTTCCTTTTTTCATGGTCTACTTCGTGTGGTGGGCTCAAATTGTATGCATTTTTTAGGATAAGTATATTTTGTTGTCTACTTCAAAAGATTTAGTTGTTAAATTATCTAGTGAATTCAAGTGCGAGGAAAAAGTTCCAAAACAAAAAGTTCTCAACGGTCCTTCTCTAGACAAGTGAATTCTGTGGGGATTTTTTGATGGAGCAAGTTAGGGTCACTCGCTAGGTTGCAGGGTCGGTGTTGTTTTATTTATTACTAATACTCGTTATTTCAATATTCACTACTTTCCAAGTAGAGGGACAAATGTTAGAAAAACAGGACTGTGGAGCAATAAAATAAAACAAATGTGGAAACAAAACACAGAAGATACACAATACAATAGAGAC
>SNQJ01S0143025.1:0-21424 GCA_010110895.2 Picea sitchensis
TCAACAGAATGGAGTTGTTGAAAGAAAGAACAGGACAGTACAAGAAATGGCTTGAACAATGCTAATGGATTCCAAATTGACAGATATATTTTGGACACAGGCAGTGCATACAACAGTTCACATTCAAAATAGAGTAATGCTCAGAAACAACACTGATAAAACTCCCTACGAGCTATGGAAAGGAAGACCAGCAAATATGAAGCACTTCAAAGATTTTGGAAGAAAATGCTACATCAAAAGAGAAGATGGTAGAATGGGAAATTTTGACTCTCGTGTGGACAAAGGAATACTTGTTGGTTACTCAAGTACAAGGAAAGAATACAAGTGTTACAATCTAAGATTGAAAAAAGTTGTGAAAGCATCAACATAATAATTGATGAAACAAGAAGACCAAAATCAAAGGAAGAAGAAAACAAATCAATGGAACAAATTTTCGAAGAAGAAGATGAAAAATAAGTAGAAGAGGAAGATGAAGATGAAGAGAATCCAACAGAAGTAGAAGAGAAAGTTCAGAAAGTATCTCCAAATACACCTAGCAAACGAGTACATAAGAATCATCCTTCATATCAGATTATTGGAAACAAAGATGCAGGAGTTGAGACTAGAAGAAAAATCCGTTCACCAAAACAAACACACCTAGCACTCTTATCTACAATTGAACCAAAGTGTTTTAAAGAAGCCAGCAAGGATGAATTTTGGAATAAGGCCATGGATGAATAATTTGATCAAATAGAGAAAAATGACACTTGGGAATTGGTTCCAAGACCAAAGAATAAGAACGTGATCGACACAAAATGGGTTTTTAGGAATAAATTGAATGAAGATGGACAGGTTACAAGGAACACAACTATATTGGTATGTAAAGAATATGCACAGATTGAAGGAATCGACTTTGAAGAGACATTTGCCCCAGTTGCTAGAATGGAAGACAATCCATTTACTTTTAGCTTATGCATGCTCCAAAAATGTTAAAATTATATGGATGGGCCATTAAAATCATCTTTTCTAAATGGGAAGTGAAGAAAGAAGTCTACATTGAACAACCGAGAGGAAGGATTCCGGTTGTCGAGGAAGGGAACCTACAAACTATGTATGTAAATTAAAGAAGGCCTTTTATGGTCTAAATCAGGATCCTAGAGCACGGTACACTCAGGACTGGATATATATCTACAACAAGTAGGGTTCGAGAAAGGAAGTGGAACAACAACCTCTACATCAAAGGTAAGTCAAAGGTAATATTTTATTAGTGAAGTTTATATTATGATATTATTTTTGGTAGTGATAATGATAGGTTAAACCAGAAATTTGCAAAGACATCAACATAAATTTGAAATGTCGTTACTTGGAGAACTATCCTCTTTTGGGACTTGAGATACGTCAAAGAAACCAAAGGAATTTTATTTCTCAAACCAAGTATATAAGAGAAATGTTAAAGAAGTTGGAATGGAAGATTACAAATGATATCACTCCAATACAAACCAGGTTGTAGAAGTTGATCCGAGAATATGATGATTGAGTCACACATATAGGGAAATTGTCTGGTCAATGATTGGCGACCTACTATATGTGATAGCATACAGAACAGATGTAATGCAAGTAGTTAGACAAGTGGCACAATTTCAAGCAGCACCAAAGGGAATCACATGTATTAGTAAAGAAGGGATTTTGAGATATCTCAAAGGAACAAAGAGTTTGGATTATGGGTATTCAAAAGGAAAAGATTTATCACTTGTTGACTACATATATGAAGTGCGATTAGGCGGTTGTATTGATGGCCAAATGACACTATTAGAATTCTTGTCCTACTTAGGTAAGTATTTGGTATCATGGATAAGCAAAGAAACAATCATCAATATCTCTATCTCTGGTCAGTGAGTATATTTTAGCAACAACATGTTGTACATAGGTTCTTTGGATGAAATAAACTTTGTGAATGCTCTGAGGGTTGAGTATGATGAGCCCATTCAATATATTGTAATGATAATACAAGTGCCATCATTATCTAAAAAACACGCTGATGCACTCCAAGACGAAGCACATTCCAATCAAATTTCACTCTGAGGAGGCAGGGTTGCTGAAAAGAACATTAGAGTTGAGTATGGGCACAAAATAACAAGTGGTGAACATGCTTTACAAAACCACTTCCGCAGGAATCCTTTGAATATCTTCTCAGACTTGGATTTATTTCTGCTCCAAAATGAATGTTTTGAATTCTTATCTTATATGTCTTAGATAATACACGAGGAAGCACCATAAGAGGAACCCGATTCAGTTAGGGGAGCATCCCGGATGAAATATACCTTGCCATTGTTAATGAGGAGATTGTCAGTCGAGGTTATCTGCATGGTTCTAGGATGGAATTTATCGGTCTGAGGGACATAGGAAAATTTATGATATAGATGCAAGCGTGGTTCCAGGTGGAGCATGAGTGGTATGATTTCTGTATTGCATCAGTGTTGCCATCAATGCAAGGGAAATTGTTGATTAGGTTGGTTGTCGTGATGTCAACCCTTGAAGAAAGCCCATAGCACAAGTTTTGGGTAATGGACCCAATATTGTTTGATGTAAATATGACTCATTATTGTCTTTTTCTGGTTGATAAGAAGTAAATATGGATGAACTCCAAGTGTTGTTTATATGTTGAAATCCCTGCGGAAAAACTGCAGTAGAGAACCAATAGCAATTGTGGAATAATGAGAAGGACAATGAATTTGTCCAGGAGTAAACTATCCCTATATGGATAGTTCTTGTCATTCCATTTAGGTGGTATGTGTGTGGCATCATAACTCCCTCACTATTAGAGATTTATGGATATGAGAAGTTGGAGACCCAGGGTTTGGGTAGCGGACCCACGTTTGTTTGATGGATAATGGTATGAGAGTTGATATATTTTTGAGGATAATACTATTATATATGGATGGTACATGTCATTCCATTTAGGTGGTATGTGGGCGTCCACATAACTCCTCTGGTTTGAAGTTATGGCCCTTACAGTTGGAGGACCCTCATATATGTCATCTAGAAGGCCCAAAAAGGTCAAAGTAGTCACATAGTGGTTTAAAGAGATTTTAAAAGGTAAATAATAAGAGTGAAGTAATGAGTGTATTATAATTCCAAATGGTACACAATAAGTATTTCAATAATAAATTTAATGGATAAATTAGAAGTTAGTTAACCTAAAATAAGGGGAAAGTGGGGCCAAAGTATTACAGAAGATGTTTTTTAAGGAAGCTACTTGGGTATAAATGAAGTGTGATGCTCTCTAGTTTTTTAATCACACTTGTGAATTGAATATCTATGGGTTTCTGAGGTAACCAAAGGGAATCTAATACAAATTTCTGAGGGAAGATTGAAGAAAAGAGGGCATTTGAAATTCAAGGGAGGATAAGTATTTTGATGGTGTTTTCTAAGGTATGTTATTTACAGGGTCATCTCACCATTTTCCTTTATAACTTTTCTATATTGATTCAAACCATGAAAATTCTATGCCATTGATAAAATATATCCAAGTATCTGTGGTAAGAAATTCATCTTGTGGGTCATTGTATTTTGGAGTTACACTCCATGGAAAATAGAGGTTTTGGCTAGTCCACACGAAACTAGTCAAAAACAAGTGTTCGGGTAAAAACATCACCAAATTATTTATAACAGATCCCAATTGATTGAAACCAAATGTGTTGGTTGGTTTACAATATTTGGTATGTTGTAGCATATTTTGGATAGAAATTCAACAAAATATTCCGTGTGGGAGCAGCTCTAAAGAATTAGCTCTCTAGAATAAGCCAGAATTGACCAAGGGTATGTACATTTTTGCTTTATAGCAACTCCTTTTTTTCTGAAAGGTTCCAAGTAGTAAAACCTAGAGAATTGCACAAACACACTAAAGAGCAGTGTGTTATCAGTTTTATATCTTTATACATTAAATTTTCAAAGTTATGATTACTTCAATTTAGGGTTGTTGACTAATCCAAAACTAGGCATGTGAGACTAAAAATGTTTGATGAAAATGCTAGTCTTGTTGAAGTTAAAGGAAGGTTCTGGGGAATGTGATCATATACACGGGTCTATTATGGGGAGCTACAAATCAGATTTGGATGATGAAAATTGATGAATGGATTTTGGTTGAGGTACATGTTGAATTTACATGGTTGAGACAAGTAGTTGATGAGTTGACACATACATGAGGGTTGCAGATTGATGATGTTGGTACATATTGATGAGTCATAGTTGGCGAGTAGTTGACACATGATTATTTTATACTTGGTACATGGTTGGATGCACTTGTGTATGGTACAAGTTGATCATAGGTTATTTAGTGCAGATTTGGTTGCATGGTTGATGCACTTGTTTATGTTTTCACAAGTTGATTACAGGGTTGAGTTGAGGTTGATGCATGTTTGATGCATGGTTCAAATTTATTGGTATAGGTTCTGATGGTATATCTCATAGTGGCAGTTGATGAGTGGTTCCATCATTCTACTTCTACTTGAGGTGGCCGAGGCGGAGACGGGGCAGTGGTTGTAGCCACCTTCGGTTATGTAGGAGAACATAGAGGGGTTGTAGCCTCCTTATGGTTTGTAGCCAATTAAGAGTTAGACTTCTCTACAGTTTGTAACTGAGAAACTAGGGGTTGGAGTCTCTTTCTAGTTCTTGTTGAAAGACAAAGGAAGTTTGAATTGCTTCGATGAATGTGATTCTTCAGACATATAAAGGAAAAACATTCCATGGTTTTCTCGATTTGGGTTTCCATTAAAACAGTTATTATTGTGTATATGTTTGTTCATTTGTTCATTGCTTATTTACTTTGCAATTATTGGATGATAATTTTGCATTGATATAACACTTGGATTATATGATTAAAGGTATTAATTTCTCTATTCTTGATTCACCCCTCTCTTAGTAATCCAACACTTTATCCACCATCAGGTTTTTTCCATTTGAATACTTATGTAGTTCCATAGGTTCAGTCGGTATCTCTTCTACCAATTATTCCATATTAATAATTTGTTCTAACTTGTCTCGATCCATAGGAAACAAATTTTTGTGTCCTTGTTTATGGCGATTTTTTCACATTCTTTTTAGATCTTAAGTATTGATTTTTGTTTGTCTGATAGTAGCATTTTGGAGATCCGATCAAGATCTTTTGACATAGATATTGAATCAAACTTTACTAAGACGTCATGTAATTTTAATGTTTTCTTCTTCTGGAAAACATTAAATACTCTTTCTCAAGGTTTAATATTAAGATACCCAGCGTCTCTAACCAAGTCAAGCCAGGGATTATATCAACCTCTTTTTCATATATAGTTTTAACCTATAAATTCCATATGAGTTTATAATCTTTGAGTGTCAACGGTAAATCCTTGATATCATATTTATTGCAAAAAGTATTTTGTTTCGATTACATTTATCTTTGAAATTATTAATTGATTTGTCAAATCCATACTTATGTGATTTTCTTCTTATCTGGAAAATAATGGATACTTCTTCTTTTTCTTGAATATTTCCTCTAAAAGTTAATAATCTGATGCATCTACTTATATGATTTTTACCATAAAATATTCCTTCCTTAAAATGCATTTTTAATTTGGATTGACCTTATAATTATTATAATATCCCTTTAATAATAATAAGACTTGAGCTTCTTGACTTAATAGATATCTTCCTCTAATACTCCTTTATATCTTTTGAAAATAATCATATTAATTCTTCTTTTTATATATAGAGTTTAAAAACTTTGAATATTTTCTTTATACTTTACCAAAAGTAATTTTGCTATTCTTAATGTCTTCTTCTTCTTTTTTTCCTTGGTAATTAATGAAAAATAATTTAATATTACATAGCACTCCGAAAGAACTATTTTAGTTATACTCTTTCCTTCTTATATATCTTTTCACTCCAAATTTTATAATCCTTTTTATACTTATAAAAAGTACCTTACTCGTCCTTCTATACTCAGAGCTATTTGTTGTTAGCGGCGGTTAGGGGCTCAACAAACCACGACCCTAAGTTTTGTGAAATGCTTATTTAGAGTGAAATATACACACACATATATTTATATATGATATGGAATATAAATAGACCCAAATGTAGTTTTCCAAAACCATGGGATGGTAAAATCTCAAAGGTAAAATAAAATATTCACTTTTTCCTCTTCTTTGAAACTTTTATTTTAAATTACTTTTCTCACTTTCCCAAATGACAATTAACTTAACTAATGCCAAATATGGAATGTTTCTTTCAAAGTTCTTGGTGTGCACTTATGCTCAACTTGACATGCATAACTAAAGAAAACCTTTTCTATTTTCTTTCTTTGTTTTCTTCTCCTCTTTTTTTTTTTAATTTTGTGTGAAATTTACTTTTACTAAAATGTGTGTAAAATTTGATTTATAAATGGACAATGGCCAATATGAGGTCAAATAACTTATTTTAGAGAAACTCTATTTGTGGACAAAATTTGGATCAAGACGAAGATCTGATACCATTGTGCTGAACCAAGCCGGTTCACCAGGCAAATACCCAATGTAAGTAGGACATGTGGTGAACCAAGCCTGTTCACCAGGTAAATACCCAATGTAGGTAAGACAATAGGTTATAATCCATAAAGGATAATATATTAAATAATGTATATGAATATGAGATGATGAGATACAATAAGAATGAGGGCCTTATATACCCACGCAAGGGTGCCCTTCCATGAAGAGACATGACCTTTGATCGAGAATGTGTCTCTTCATTAATTATTCATTAACTATTATAATTTATTTATATTTATTAGTATATATTATGTTCATAACAATGCACCTCTTCATTTAATTAATAATAATGCTAACATTTTGTCATTAATTGTTTTTTTTTTTAATTCAAAAGACTTCAAATCCCTCATAAGTTATTTATCATTAATGGAATATCTGGTTGCTAAATTTTTTTTATTGTTGTTGTAATATTTCCTTGAACAAACCTTGATCCTAAGGTGTTAATTATCTTTAATCATATTTTTATCCTTTATGAATCAATCTAAGTTATGGATTGACTCTTCTTATTTTGGTATCACACTTCCATATTGATCCAATGATCTACGATAAATATTTGTTTTCCTTTATCGATCCATAGTATTTATGCTTTCATTGTTTGTCAACCTCAACCATCCAGTAATCGTTCCTATACAGTTACTCTGGGCATATTGTATTTGTTGGATCATTGATGATCAATATGTATGATCTGTAAATAGGAGGCTTATAGCCTATTCTTCTCACCAACCAGGAATTATTTGTTTAAAAACAATTATAATTTTGTCTATTTATATGACTGGAAATTCTCGACCACTCAAGCCACAAGTCGAGTTGGAAAATTAAATAGAGTCAACAACCCAAAATTCGAAATGGAAAAATGAGTCGACCAAACTGCAAGTCGGGTTAAGAAAAAATAAGTTGACCAAAGTCAAGTCAGAAAATAAATTAGAGTCAACCCCCCGAAAATTGAAATGGGAAAACTGAATCAGCCCAACTGCAAGTTGGGTCAAGGAAAAATAAGTTGACCAAAGTCGAGTTGGAAAATAAAATGGAGTTGACCGCCTAGAAGTCGAAATGGAAAAACCGAGTTGGCCAAAATGCAAGTTGGGTCGAGGAAAAGAAAGTCGACTAAAGTCGAGTCAACCAAGAGTCAAGAAATGCAAGTCGAAATCGAAGGCAATGTAAGTCGAAGTTGTCCAAATCGAGGTCGGAGGAAATGCAGGTCGAAGTTATCCAAGTCAAAGTCGGATTTATCCAAGTTGAAGTCGGAGGCAATGCTGGTCGAAGTTATCCAAATCGAATTCAAAGGAAATGTAAGTCAAATCTAAGTTGAAGATCAAGAAGTCTAATAGAGACTCGCATACCAAACCCTTTTACACATTTTATTTAGCACCAGATTTTGATCTTTCCCCTTTGCATTTAGATAGGAAAATTTTAGTATCCATAAGTAATCATTGTTTAGACAATGCATGCATTTGACAATATCATATGCACAATTTTGATGATGATGACCATAAAATTGACCTCTTTGCATCAATGCCATGATCCAGATTATTTTCAACACGAAATGAGAGTAGAGATATAATAAATAAATGTACAGACATATCTCAGATATCAAAGAACATAACAAAAATATATCATATATGCAACCATAAACACATATATATAGTAATACACAATTTCTATTATTGAGCGAAATGTACAAAACTGTATAAATACAAAGTGAAAGACTCGCTAGAATGGTGACAACTTATCTCTGAGAAGAGATGTGATGGCTACTCACATTCCCGAGAAGATGATTATTACAATGAGGCTCCAAATTCCTTTTTAACATAAAGATAATCCAAAAAACTAACCCTGGAAGATGAAAATCCAACAGTTTTGTGGACCTCGTTTTGGGTAGTTTGGTGTATCAATGTCCCGAGGACGTAACTTTGGCATACGATACTCGTTTGGGGTACGATAGCTCGTTGAAAAGATATCAACGAGGAGATTCATTTTGGGGGATCAATAAGAGCCTTTTTCTATCATTGTGATGATCTATCCTGAAAAAATTTCATTTAGGCCCTCAAAATGGCCCCGGAAGTTTAGGAACCGAAAAATTGCTAAAAATAGTAAATTGTCATAAGACTGTTTTGGGCTAGTTGGAATAGGTGGGTGGCCACCGATATCCACCTGGATCATTCCAATACCAACATCACATACCCTATTATACATTAGTGTCAACTTCATAACATTGTGTCCAATATTGAGCATATTGATCTCCTTTGACATTGATGCCAACACCATGTCCAACACTAGGTCTATTATAATAGCAAAAAATAGAAATATTGTAGAAAATAATAGTAGAACAACAGAAATTAGAGAACCACAACACCAAAATAATACCTTTATTGATATGAAGCAATGTTTACTTGCCTCTTCAAGGGGGAAACCTCCAACAGAGAAGCACTCTATTACAATAATTCTCAAGACATAGCTTTCCCATTCCTCCTACTCTTATTTATACTAATTCTATCTTGTAAAGAACATTCTAGAGGAAGATATTTCTAGAAGCAGAAGCTTCTATTATGTCTTCTTACATTGACTTGTTCATATTTATTAAATATTCCTTATTAACTAATGTTGGCCTTTATTACATGGAAAATATATGATTCTATCTATGTGATGGGTTAGGGAGGTTAGGTACCTAGCATGCCCTCCCCCTTGAAGAAAAACCTTGACCTCAAGGCTTGAGATGAGGAAATTGTTGCAAAATGGTGGTTGGATCCTATGTGGCATATTCTGGAGTTGTATCTTTCCACTGAACTAACACTTCCTTGATGGTGCACTGACAGAGACAATGATAGCATTGGTTCAAGACCACTTGTGGCTATAACCAAATGTAACCTTCTTCATCAAACTCAGGGAAATTGGTTTTCGTTTGGCACTTGGTTCCAATCACTTTCTTTAAGCATGAGACATGAAAAATGGGATGGAGCTTAGAATTATTGGGCAGAGCTAACTGGTAGACCACGGGCCCCACTCGCTTAAGAAATGTAAAAGGACCATAAAATTTGGCAGCAAGCTTCTGAAAATGTTCAAATTTGAGAGAAGTCTGCTTATAAGGTTGTAGATGAAGAAACACTTGGTCCCCTTAAACAAATTGATGTTTAGAACGACCTTGATCTGCTTTTTTCTTCATGTGATTCTGAGCCATGACCAAATTTTCTTTGAGGGTATAAATAATGGCCTCACGGACTGTAACATTTTTATCAACCTCCTAAACCTTTGAGACATCTGGAATGTATAAGAGAAATGGTAGTGTCTTTTGTCCATAGACTACTTCAAAAGGTGTCATGTGAGTAGTTGTATGGTAATATGTGTTGAACCACCATTCAACTAGGGGTAACCATTGAGCTCACTAATTTTGTCTCTCATTTTCAAAACACTGCAAATATGTTTCCAAACATTTGTTGGCAACTTCAGTTTGGCCATCAGTCTGGGGATGATAGGTGGTGTTGAGATGTAATTGGGTTCCATGGAGCCTGAACAATTCTTTCTAAAAATTGCTGGTGAATTTTGGATATCTGTTAGAGAAAATAGAATGAGGCATGCCATGAAGTTTTAAGATATTATCCATGAAACTTTGAGCCAATGTGGATGTGGTGAATGGGTGTTGAAGATAACATAAATGATAATATTTGGAAATATGATCAACTACCACCATGATGAATGAATCATTGTCTAATTTAGGTAAGCCAACAATGAAATCCATAGAAATATCCCTCCAAATAGAAAGGGGAATCAGAAGCAGTTGGAGTGTTCCTGGAGATTTGATTGTTTCTCCCTTGTTATGTTGATAGAAATCACATTCAGCCACAAAAGTGAAGACTCCCTATTTCATACCATCCTAGAAAAAATATCATTTGACCCATTCATAGGTTTTGGTAAACAATGAATTCCCAATTGTGGGTGAAGCATGAAGCTCAGACAACACCATTGATTTAAGTTGTGATTTGTTTCTTAAATACTTATGGCCTTTGTAGAGAATCTCTTCATCGTGCCAAGAGTACCCCAGAGAAGTTGGAGAATGGTGTTGCAATTGTTGGATCGGGTGAGAAATTTTTGGGTTTTACAACCATTTGTGGTGAACATATTGGAGCCAATATGGTAAAATGAAGGAGAGGGAAAATATGGACCCTTCTTCATACATCCTAGAAAGAGATTCAAAAACCACATTTTATTTTCCCTTCTTGTAAATGATTTCATAATCATATCCAAAGAGATTAGTCACCCATTTTTGTTGCTATGGGGATGGAATTTGTTGTTCCATAAAATACTTGAGGCTCTGGTGATCAATTTTAATTTGGAAGTGTTTCCATAATAGATAAGGACACTAGAGATCCACGACATGCAGAATATCCAACATTTCCTTTTCATGGATGGACTAGCCCAAATGACTCTCTGAAAATTGTTTTCTAGTGAAGATCAAAGGCTTGTCATCTTGCATGAGGACTGCATCAATTCCTTTCCCTAAGGAATCATAGTCCAAGACAAAAGTATTTTTTAAGTCAGGAAGTTACAGGACAAGAGTTATGCACATACCCTCTTTCAAGGTGTGAAAGGATTGATCAATGGCTGGAGTCCAAGAAAAAGAATTATTTTTAAGGAGAGCAATGAGAGGTGTTGAAATTTTGATATAATTCTAAACAAACTTGCGATAATATCCCGTTAAATCTAGAAAAACCCACAAACTCTTAAGATTTTTAGGGAGAGGCCAATCCTACATAGATACAATTTTCTTAGGATCCACTCGCACACCATTCTTGCCGAAAATATGACCTAGGTACTCCACTTCCGAGGCTCTAAAGGAACATTTGGATTGTTTGAGGAAATGTTGGTGCTGAGAGAGTAGATGGAGAACTTGATCCACATGGGTGAGATGGGTTGGCCAAGTTTTACCATAGATGATAATATCATCAAAGAAAACTAGGACAAAATGACAGAGAAAAGGATGAAAGACATGATTCATGAGACTTTGTAAAGTGGAGGGAGAATTACACATACCAAAGGGCATTACCAAGAACTCATAGTGACCCTCATGAGTTTGAAATGCAGTCTTGGGAATATCTTCCTAGTTCATATGTATATGGTGGTAGCCAGAAGGTAGATCAAGTTTAGTAAAGTACTGAGCACCGCTCAATTCATCCAACAGATCATTAATGACAGGAATGGGAAATTTGTCTTTGATGGTGATTTTGTTAAGGGCTTGAAATTCTAGACACATGCACCAAGTGCCTTATTTCTTGAGTATCATGACCATAGGAGAAGAATAAGGGATGGTACTAGGATGGATAACACCCGCGTCAAGAAATTATTGAACAATTTTCTCAATTTCATTCCTCTAGGAAAAGGGATGATGATAAGGGAGAACATTGGAAGGAAGTATGCATGAGACGAGAGGAATGGAATGATCATGAACACGATAGGAATGGGGAATTCCATGAGGAGTGGAAAAAAAAACTCGGTGTTTGGAGAGGATAGATTGGAGGTCAAGATGCACAGAGGGCATCTCAACTACTTGAATTGAATGGAGTTGGGTAATAATTACCGAATGACCTTTTTTATGAACTTTTCTATTTGATGGGAACTGATGATATCTAGGGAGATTTCTATAATGCCTTGGAACTTATGCAGTTGTCCCTCTTATTGGAATTGTATGGTTAATTCCTTAAAATCCATGAGAATGGGGCCCAAATTGCGTAACCATTCAACACCAAGCATAATGTAAAAAAAAAACATGTCAATAGAAAACATATGATATTTTAGGTGGTACTGACCAATTTGTAGGCGCAAATTTTCACAACGCTCACCACATTTCATGGAACCTCCAATGGAAATCATGATTTGAAAATTGTTGACGACACAGTTATAGCAATTGATTTCTAGGGAAATGCAAGGATGAATAAAATTATGGGTTTCTACCACTGTCAACAAGGATGATGAATTTATTGTGCTTAATGTAGCCAATTAGCTTGAGGGTTTGGGGAGAAGAGAAGCCAATGAGGGCATGCAACAAAATTAATAGTTCAACATCTGGTGGGTCATCGAGTGAAGTCGTATCATCTCTTGGGGGTAGCTCTTCCACAAGGGAGAATTCAACCTCCTCTTCAACAACATCCTCAAAAATGGCCATAAAAATATTATGTTCCTTATACTTGTGTCTGGAAAAATATTTGTCATCACAATTATAGGAAAGACCCTTGAGTTGGAATTCGACCATTTCTAACCGAGTTAATTTATAGATATTGAGAGGGGTGGAATGAGGGGTAGGATTTGTAGGTCAAGGGAGAGGAAGAAAATAGGGTTTTCAGTTTTGGTAAAAAACAACCTGGTGTGCTTCTTTGGCATGTTTAGTAACTTCCAACCAAGTCTGGGGGTGAGACATGATGACATGGGCTTAGATGTCATCCTTTAGGTCACTTATAAAAAATTCCCTGAAGAAGGCATCTGTAATTGATCCAAGAGGATCTAAGAAATTCTCACAGAGGTCCAGGAGGATTCAGAATGCTCATAGATATCCCAGGGGATCCATAAATGCTCAAAATTGGACCATCTCAAATCGTCATGAAATGACATCATTGTGTAGATCTCGTCGTCACCTTTCCAACGATGCAAACGATAAGTCAAACAGAGTTTGTATGCAAACATTATAAGTGGTCAAATTTTGGGTCAAACAAGCAAAGTCAAAGGTCAAAGGGAAAAAAGAGGTGACACGTGTCACCACTACAAGGGTGACACATGGAACATGTCTATAAAGTAGGTCACATGGAAGGTTGAGTTGGAAACTCTTACCATCGGTTGACAAGTGGACGAGTAATTTGTCGACAAGTGGCATTGGATAGCCAATGAGAGGCTTCCATGTGGCATCCCCTCATTGGCCAATATTGGTTAATGTATATAAAAATTTTGGGATTCAACGAGGGTCGAACCTGTGACCTCCCATGGTCTTAACATACCCACCACAACCAATGCGCCATGATTTTAGGTCTTAACCTACATACAAAAAACATTACATTTAAATTTGTATGTGGGAGACAAAGGGACAGGGGCCTAAGCCCTCGAACCTAGCCCATAGCCCATGGTTATTGTATACACCATGTAACCAACACCATAGCGCTCAATGGGATTAACCTAATGTTCGCACGGGAGTTGTTATGTTTTGTATATTATATATATATATATATATAACCACAAAAGTTTCCAATGGATGAGGGGATCATGGGAATGGGACCCCCAACCTCCGCTATTTTAGTGGGAGGTTTTAACCAATCCGCCAAACAATCTGTTTGTTATGAAGATACCTCTAAATTCAGCATTAAGTTGCACTAATTTCGCGTGGAGGTTGGTCGACTAGGCATATTTAAGGACACATATTTCGAGATCAACACACATCCCTATGCAAAGATATTGATATGCATGGATTCTGATATAGGGCATGAATCCCGAGGTAGTACATATGCATTGAAATACATGCAAGTACAAGCCAAGTTTTGTGCTTCACCATAAAACATGGCAAATGGTACTTTGACAAAATTTCAAGTATTTTATATCAATTTTGCATGATTTTTCGCAGGGATCATGAATATGAGGTATTTTTTTTATTTGAGATCATTTTTAAATCTTTTTTCTCAATTTTTAATTAATAGGCATTTAATGCATTGTTTTACGTTCCAAAGAGGGTGTAATTGAGCCAGTTTGGAAATTTTTCAACTTGATAGTCAAAATTCTCAAAATTTTGCAAGGATTTCAATGATGAAGTTATTTTATTGTCTTAAGTAATGGAATTAAAGAGAATTCATTAAATTGGAATATGTAATTCATTTTATATGTGATTTTTGGTATTTGAGATGGAGAAAGCAATTTTCATTGGTTTGAAGGGAACTTAAAGATGAAACAAAAGTATGTAATTTGAGTTATTTTATTTTTTGTTGTGTCATCTCACCATCATCAAGCAAATATAATCTTCAATTTATGAGTTTTTGGGTAAAAATAAATATCATCAGAATTCTGTAAACCACCCCAATACGATTAGTAAATTATTCTGGATCAAGTTAGATACTGCATGTATATATGTAAATAAATAAGTTGTGTCTAAGGATTTTTGGATCAAGTGGTATCAGAGCTAGGTTTGGCATGTGTTATGATCTATTGTAGTGATGAGATCTAAGAGTTCAACTGGTGAATATTTTGAAGCCTATTTTCAAGAAAGCAAGATGAGTAAAGTTCTTATGAAATTGAAGTTGCATAAGAACATTAATCGACAAATCTAGAGAGAAAATTTTGACATAAGGATGCAGTTGAAAACTCTTGAGGAAGAGAAGCAAAGGTGGGAAGATTGACTATTATGTCATGAAGATTTCCACATGATTGTTTTTCATGAACTAGAAATAAATTTGCAGATAACGACACCATCAATAAGTAAATTTGGACAAGCATAGAATGAGAAGTCTCCACTTCAAGAGAGACTATATCCTTCCAAGAACATGATTGAGAAATAAGAATATTTATATTATTCTTTGTCCCATCAAGATGGAGAGTGCTCTAAGGTAGGTGAAGCAAAGAGAACCTCAAATGAATAATTCCAACATCTACAATTGGTCATTCCTTCCAGTCCAGAGAAAGGTAACATGTGCAAGTCATCGCCAAGGAAAGATATGCATGCTACAGGAGAAGAAATTAAGACTTTTTATACTAGTGAATGGTCTAGTTATCCATGTGCTTCTTTTGGAACTTACAACCATGATGTGGAGAGCTATCGAATAAGATAGTCTGTGAAAGTAAATCCCTCCAAGAAGAATGCAAATCATTTCTCAATTCAAAGGAAAAGGAGGAATGATAAGAAGGGATCATGGAACAAGATTATCTACTCTTATTATAGTAAGAGTGGACACCAGATTGAGAAATGTTGGACTCTATTCCCACACTTATGTCTAAAGTATAACATAAAATATGTAAAGGCACTTATAAGAATACAAGAAACAACTCCAGATGAAGTCAACGGTCTTACTGAAAGGCTTGGTAAAGAATACTTCCTGATGACTGGTCTTGGAAAAGTGATATATGAAGAAATCGAAGAATGGTTCATGGATAGAGGCTCATCTCACCATATGACTAGGATGATATCATTATTTTTTACTGTCTAAAATCTTGACATGGATTTCTTTGTGGGATCTGGAACCAACACCAGACAAGTAATAAGGGGGTATGGATATGTAATATTCTAGATCGAGTCAGGAGGATTTCTGGAAATTGAACATATGTTGTATGTTCCATACTTAAAGGTAAACCTACTCTCAGTTGTAGAAATCAAGGATGAAGGCTATGCAGTTGCATTACATAATGGTCGAGTACTTGTGTATTAAAGAGAAGCTACTCTAGACACAACAATAGTGCTTGGTATTCATAAGGAAAGGTTATACAGGTTATTGGGAAGACCTATAGTTTGGTATAATGGTTACTTGGATTCAACACCATATTTTGCATCAAATTCAATGTCAGATTCAGTGTCAACATCAGAGGCATTTTCATAGGTTGGAAGTTGCAAGACTCCTCCAAGTACACTGGGGAGAATGAGTCCATAAGTAAACCATCTTTAAAATTTTGTAAATATGTATATTTGTAAATGTAATATGCATATGCGTAAATATATTAAATTCTATTAGTAGGCTTGTAATCCAATCATTGTAAATTATAAGAGTGAGAGAGACTCTATAAATTTCTATATTGCCACCTTCAATGAGTGAGGAATTTTGTAAAAAGATTTTCTATATTGCCACCTTATATGATGTAAAGGGTAAGAGGAACCTCGTTAGAGGGATTTCTAGATAGCTGCCTTACACTTTGTTATAGAGTGAGAGGAATCTTGTTAGAGATATTTATAGATAGCCACCTATATGCATATTGTTTTACAGTGAGAGGAATCTCGTTATGAAGATTTCTAAGTTTTAGACAACAATATGGACAAATTTTTTGTCTTGTAATCAGCTAAAAGGATACATGTGGATCGAATTGTCTAAGACAACATTATTGATTCTGAAGAAATGAAAGAAAAGGAACAAAAGGATGTAGGCAGTTGGAACATGTAGATCAAAAGCGGAAAAAGCATCAAAGTAATGAAAAAATTTCTAGAGCTAGTAAAGGAGAAGTGATCCTCCACATAGAATAAGAGAACATAAAGCTGCATGTTATAAGCATATTTGAATACTGTGTTATTTTCGTAAATATGTATACCTTGAACATAGGCAATATGGTATAGATGATAATAGTACAAGCATAATTATTCTTCAAGGTAGGAGTGAAAATGGATAGAGTATTCATTCAAGGACTCCTACATATACATCAACAGTACGAGAACAAAGAGTCCAAATGGGAAAGGCATAGATCGACATTCGATATGGTTTCATGTCGATCGAGATGGACTATCTTCAGTAGAAGGAGTTGGGAGTGGATGTTGAAATACAAGTACAAGTATTGTAGAGATTCAATGAACAAGATTTTTGTTTTCAGGGAATCTATGAGCCAGAACCGAAGCTATATATCATATTAGCTATAGTGCCAGAGGCCAAAGTCAGAGCTATATTCCAAAGAAGTGGAAAGAAGTGCAATGATCTAGTACCCAAGATGAAGACTTATTTACAAAATAATTAGCAAGATGGAAGACTGAATAAGCTTCATCACTAAGTTATTGGATATGAACATTTCAGTAAGATGGAAGAGTGAGTTAGAGTTATCATCACTAAGTTGTTGAATATCTATACTTTTGGAGGTCCAAAAGTTCTTCAATGGGAAGGTGTGATCTAGGAGGATCTAAGGAATGCTCACATAGGTCTAGGACGATACAGAATTCTCATAGAGGTCCTAGGGGATCCATAAATGCTCAAAATTCGATCGTCTCAAATCTCACTGAAAACAAAATCATTGCGTAGAGATCGTCGTCATCTTTCCAACAATGCAAACGACAAGTAAAAATTTTTGTATGGAAAATTTATAAGCGGTCAAAGTTCGGGTCAAACAGGAAAATTCAAAGKTCAAAGGGAAAAAATAGGTGGCATGTGTCACCACTACAAGGGTGACACGTAGCACATGTTCGTACAGTAGGTGACATGGAAGGTTGAGTTGGAAAGTCGTACCACCGGTTGACAAGTCGATGAGTCATTTGTTGACAAGTGGCATTGGATAGCCAATGAGAGGCTTCCACGTGGAAGTCCCTCATTGGAAATATTGGTTAATGTATATAAAATTTTTGGGTGTCGACGGGGGTCAAACCCCTAACCTCCCATGGTATTAACATATCAGCCACAACCAACGCATGATGAGTTTAGGTTTTAACCTACATATGGAAAACATTACATTTAAATTTGTATTTAGTTGTAAATGGGTGGCAAAGGGTCGAGGGCCTAAGCCTTCGACCCTAGCCCTTAGCTCCTGGATATAGTATACACCATGTAACCAACACCATAGTGCCCGAGGGGATTAACCTAATGTTTGTGTTGGAGTTGTTATCTTTAGTATACTATATGTATAGTATATAATAAAATACATACTATATATATAACCAAAAAATTTACCAACGGATGAGGGGATCGCGGGAATGGAACCCAGACCTCCTCTATTTTAGAGGTTTTAACCAATCTACCAAACAATATGTTTGTTACGGAGATACCTCTAAATTTAGCATTAAGTTGCACTAATTTTGTGTGGAGGTTAGTCGATTGGCCCTATTTACGGACATGAATTTCGAGACCAACACACATCCCTATGCATAGATATAGAGGTGCACGAATTCTGATACATGGAATGAATCCCAAGGTAGTACGAATTCATTTAAGTATGTACAAGTACAAGACAAGTTTTGTGTTGCACCGTAAAATGTGTCAAATGCTACTTTGTTGGAATTTCAAGTATTTTATAACAATTTTGCATGATTTTTCACAAGGATAAAGAATATGAGGTATTTTTTGTGATTTGAGGTCATTTTTTAAAGTTTTTGCTCAATTTTTCATTAATAGGAATTTAATGCATTGTTTTGCATGCCAAAGAGAGCATAAATGAGCCAATTTGGAAATTTTTCAAATTTATAGTCAAAATTTTCAAAATTTCGCAAGGATTTCAATGGTGAAGTTATTTTCTTGTATTGAGTAATGGAATTAAATAACATTCATTAAATTGGTATATGTAAGTTATTTTATATGTGATTTTTGGTATTTGATATGGAGAAAGCAGTTTTCATTGGATTGAAGGGAACTTAAAGATGAAACAAAAGTATGTAATTTGAGTTCTTTTATTTTCTATTGTGTCATATCACCATCATCAAGAAAATATAATCTTCATTTTATTATTTTTTGGTAAAAAAACACATCATCAGAATTATGCAAACCACCCCAATACGATCAATAAATTATTTTGGATCAAGTTAGATATTGCATGTATATATGTAAAGAAATAAGTGGTGTCTAAGGATTTTTGGATCACTCATGGCCTCATCAACCAAGATCTTAAAGGAGGTTATAACGTCGTCCACTGTGCAAGACTATTTCAACTTGGTCAAATGACCTAAATAGTGGGTGTCAGTGTCAAAGCGTTCATAAATCTCTGCAACAAACTGGGTCCAAGCTACATACCCCTGACATGAATTTTTACACCATTACCACCATTTCCAATGTTTAGGATCCAAATAGAGAACAACATAACGATGTTTGGCCAGCTCATCAATAATTCCAAGAAAAGAAAAAGAAAATTCCATTTAGGTGACCCAGCCCATGGGATTGGAGCCATCAAATTTATTTCCCTCAACTTGGGGAAGGCAGGGGTCACGATGAAAGGGGTTGGAATCAAAAGACATTGTATGAGAGGAATCAACACCATATACTTGGGAGGGATTTTCAGAGAAAGGGGGTTCCTAGGATCGATTCAACAATGATTGGAGAGTGGTGTTGGCCCTTGACCAAGTTTTGGGAGATTCTTGGTCATAGTGACCTATTTTGGGACTTTGACAGCCTGTTGAAGGAGGAGCGCAAGATGAAGTGGAGATCACGGGATCTCGGCCCACTTTTGGACCCTTTTGGGGTTTTTGGAAATATGTAACGAGAATGGGATGTCGACCTATGGGTTTACCCATGTTTAGGCCTATTTTGTATGTATAAATAGAAGGATAGGCAATGTAAGAAGAATTCGAATAGTGCATCTATGTGATGTGAATGTATGCTAAGTGGGAGTAGGGTCTGTAAGTCATTTGTGCATGACTATAAGAGACTTGTAGAGATAAGTGCAAATCCTTGTAGCAGATTGTTGAAGGCTTAGTGTTGTAATGCAAGGAAGAAGGATCTAGAGAGCTACGTAGATCTTTTTTCCTATGCGGAGTAAGGGTTTTGATGTCTTTGTGCTTATAACCGATTGACTGAAGACAATAAAGAAGAATATTTGGTGGACGTAGCCCCAGGGTGGGGGTGAACCACGTAAATGCTATGTTGTCTTTCTTTGTGCTTGTATTAATATGTTTATGTCTTCTTTTTCTAAGTGATTTAAGATGATTAGATAGATCTACTTATGATTTGTACTAATGACATGTGAGGATATTAGATCTGATCCATATGAATGTTCTTAGTGCTTGATCTGCTAGATATGACCTATCTATTGATGTTAAGTTCTTAAGTACATTATAACAGTGTGAATGTTGTGAAGCCATATTTTATCAGCGAAGTGATTAATGATTATATATTGAGGAACTAATGGTGCTAAGTGATTTATTAAGTAGTACAATCACAGATCTGTGTCCTGGCTAAGGTTGTGGACACCTGAGTCTTGCAACCACCCCTGCCTCTACCTTGGGTGAGACTTCATCTACTTCGTAGGTGTTGCCAAAAGGGTCAGTAGTTAGGGCTTTGTTGGTGCATTGTTGTAGTGTTGAACCCTGGGTCTGCCCCTGTGCCAAAAAATGGTTCCGTTGTCGAGACCTGAAATTGTGATTGCTAGGAACTAAGAAAGAAGAAGATTTGTGCAAAGATTCATCCTGAAATTGTGAAAGCTTTGTGCGTAGATTTGTGTCCTATTACATAGTGTCCTACTTGATTTATAAATCTATGTGCTAAAGAAGGAAACCCAATATGAAGAAAGGAGGTCAGATATGAAGGAAAGAGGCAAGATCTGAAAGCTTTGTTCTAAGAAAGGTAAAAGTGATAATTTCATATTAAAAAGAGGTAAGATATGTAAGCGTTGTGCTCTGATAAAGGTAAGAATAGTTAAAAGTTTTAGATCTGGAAGCTTTTTTCTCTGTAGAAGTAAGATAAGTGGAATTTTTTGTTTCTATAGTATGGATCTAGGTATGTTTAATAGAGTTTGTCCTAGTTTGAAAACTAGGGCATTAATAGTTGAAAGAAGGTTTGATACGAGTTTGATTAGAATAGTGAAAGATATGTTATACCTATGCATAGAAAGAATGTTTGGACTAACGAATGGATGCAGGATCCCATAAATAATTTATTGCGGGTTATCTCCTATGATCCTAGTGCACAATGCAGAAGAGGTTGGGGATCACTTAAAAGAAAGAGAGGATTAACCCTCTATTACAATTGCATAAAATCGGGACATCTTGCTAAAGAATGCCCTGGGAGAAGACCTAGTTGTCTTTGTTGAAAATCTATGGACCATGAAGTGTTGGATTGCCCCAAAATGATTGCTAAGCTTGAAGGAATGAATCTAAATCAAGAAAACCCTAAGGCAGCTCCAGAGGCTATACCAGAACCCTAGGAAGAATCAGAGAAAATATTGCTACAAATGAGAGAAACCTTGAATGACCACCAACATGTCAGATTATCATAGATCTTCAAAGGAAAAGAATGCATCGAAGCAAGAATAAGAGACTTAGACAT
>SNQJ01S0143025.1:29739-49073 GCA_010110895.2 Picea sitchensis
TTAAAAAGGATTTTGACTGCATAGACTAGAACTTTCTCAGATTGATCTTAATCAAGTTTGGCTTCTGACAAAACATCCAAAATTGGATAATGAGTTGTGTTACCAGTGAAAACTTTGCAGTTCTCATAAATGGAGAACCCTCTAATTTTTTCCACAGTGGAAGAGGTCTTCGACAAAGTTGTCCACTATCTCTGCTCTTATTCATCCTGGCCATGGAAGGACTAAGACTTCTTCTAAAAAAAATCCAGGCCGAAGGTAGGATCACAGGGATAAAAGTTTCAAGATTAGTAAAATCCTACACCTCTTCTTTGTCAATGATGTCCTCATATTGACAAACACCAACTTGAATGAATGGATGGAAATATCCAAAATCTTAAAGACCTTATGCTTTGCCTCGGGCCTTCAAATAAACTGGATCAATTCAGCTTTCCACTTCACCAACATACCTGCACAGAACCTGGAACTTTTGAAGAACATCTTTCCTCACACATTTGTCCACCTCTCTATTGGCTTCAAGTACCTTAGATACTTCATTAAGGTAGATCAATACAAGGCTTCATATTGGGATTGGTTAATAACAAAGGTGGAAAAAAGAGTGAGCCACTGGTGCAACATATAGCTCACCATTGGAGGCTGCTACACACTTATAAAATCTGTCCTTGAGGGACAACCAATATACTAGTTGGCACTTGCATCCATTCCCATCTTTGTACTAGATAAACTTAGAACACTCACCTATAGGTTCCTATGGTCAGGCAGCAAGGATCAACATAAAATTCACCTCTGCAACTGGCAATCAATAGCAAGAATGAAATCTAAAGGCGGTTGGGGGATTAGGAACATTTCAAATTCAACCAAGCACTGGCTGCAAGTTCACTTTGGTGCACCTTAGCATCTAGTGGCATTTGGAGTGCCATCATAAAGGATAAATATCTACCATTCTCTTTTGTTGCTTCTTGGATCTAAGCTGGACTCCCACCTTCTAGATATGCTTCTCAGACTTGGAGAATCATCACAAAGTCCGTGCACTAGATTACTAAAGGGATTTGCTGGAACCTGGGATCTGGCCACACCATAATTGCTGGCAAAGATCGTATCATCGGTCTTGGTAATGCTTCTATTCTCTCACCACAATTAATCTCTCAAATAAATTCCAAAAATATTTATTTCCTCTTTCAAGCGTGCCAACCTATCGATCTTGGGACAGAGTCTTCACATTGGAAATCCAGCTGCGATTTAGAGCTTCCACCAGATTTGGCATTGGATTGGGACAAATTCTGTATTGAGCTCAATCACGCGAGCATCATGCTAAATGATTCAAAGGATCATATGATGTGGGATGGAGGAGACAACACCGACATCATTTCTGTAAAAAATATATATAATGCGATTGCAACTACAAAGTGGCCCAAAAATATCACTGTCTGGCGCAATGTTTTCTGGAAATGGAAATTCCCACTAAAAATTAAAATCTTTACCTGACTCACTTTGAAAAAAAAAATCCCCACCTGGGATTTCCTTCAAAAAAAAGTTTGGACTGGTCCAAATATATGCCAACTCTGCCTCAGGGGTGAAGAGACAACTGACCATATCTTTACTCATTGTCAGTTCACTCGCCTAGTTTGGAACAAAATAACTCAGGACAACAACTTAAAAATGGATTGGATTGGAAATTCCACCTCTGATTACTTGGATCATTGGACTACTTCAGAAAAATTTTACAAAATTCTTCCTCCTTTGGTAAATTGGTATATTTTGTTGTTTAGAAACTGCAATTTTTTTGAAAACAAGAACCCATCTACTATTGTTGTAGCTTTTAAAGCTATGGGATTGTTTCAAATCTAGAAAGACTTGTACCCAGACATAGAAAAAAAAAATATGTTAGTCAAGCCTCCCTCCACAAAAGATTTTCAGACAGGGTGGTTTGACGGTGCATAACAACAGAATGGATCTCTAAGTGGTGCAGGAGGGCTGATAAAAGTCATCCCAAATTCTACTTACAGGTGGACACTCTGTTGTGGCCCAAGCACCAAAACAAGGGCAGAACTACTAGGTGCCTGGGCAACCCTTCAATTGGCTTCTAGGATCAACATAGATAGCCTACATATGATTGGGGACTCCAAAATTATCATAGACTAGCTGAATCGACATGGTAAACTACAAACAATCACACTCTNGTGGTTTGACGGTGCATAACAACAGAATGGATCTCTAAGTGGTGCAGGAGGGCTGATAAAAGTCATCCCAAATTCTACTTACAGGTGGACACTCTGTTGTGGCCCAAGCACCAAAACAAGGGCAGAACTACTAGGTGCCTGGGAAACCCTTCAATTGGCTTCTAGGATCAACATAGATAGCCTACATATGATTGGGGACTCCAAAATTATCATAGACTAGCTGAATCGACATGGTAAACTACAAACAATCACACTCTTGGCTTGGAAAGATAGAATTTGATTGCTCAAGCACCATTTCAAGAAACTATCTTTCTCTCACACCTCTCGAGAGTATAACAAGGAAGCAAACCTTTTACCAAAGAATGCATTACAGAGGAATGCAGGTGTGCTATATTTCAACCATTGGTTGGATGGTCACTAGGGACCCACTCATACTATTCAAATTTTTTAATACGATAGGCACACTTTGTCTGTGGTCTTCAACATCATTTGCAACCTCACTTCTCTTTTTCCTATATAATTTATCTTCTCCCTTTCTTAAGATCTGATGTAACTTTTCAATTGTCCGCTCCTTCTTAGAGTCTGATCTCTTGTCAAAATATTAGGCATGCTTGTCCTTTTGTTGTGTGGAATATTGTCTTGACAATGATCTCTTCGCCGATGTATTTGATGTGAGAAGACATTATATTTTTATATTATAATTGAGGAATTTTTTCTACTAGAAAAAAAGGATCGATGCATGGAGCATGCGACATTCCCCCTCCATGCATTTATTAATGGTTTGGATTGATGGTGGAGGCACGACATCAGAGGTTCATTTTCACATCGGGTGGGACTGGTTAATGAATATAGTTCAATACGAGATTACGTTAGGCACCCACTTCCACTCGGGGGAGATTGTCTTAGCCGCCATGGACACTAATTTTGGCATCTTGATTAAGTGTAAGCCTCTGGCATATGCCCTCATATTCCCTGATCATTGTTTTGGTGGATAAATCTGCTTTGGTGACTTGGCTACTTGGTCTTGACATTAATTCATTGGAGGTCAATCAAGAGTTGGTGGCAGCAAACAATGGTATGGTGATGTGGTTGACAAGAGGAGGGAGGGGGGTAATGGGAAGGAGCCCACAAGGTTTCCCACTCCTAATAGAGAGAAATTGTGAGCTGTAATGGAGGTTAAGTATTATAAGGAGGCCATCCCTCAGGTCGTGAAAGTTGAAATCGAATCTGCATAATAAGAGCTACGACACGAGGATGAAGTTTTTCAGGAAGTCAATGAAATCAAAGCATTGACGACATGGATATAAGGTCTGAGGGACACCTAGTCTCGTCTGGCCCTCTATGACCGCTCCATTTTCACCTTCTGTGTCAACAAATTCTTGTTGGCACGGGTTCTTATTGATGGGAATAAGGAGATAACAACCCTCAAGTCTGAATTGGCTTTGATGCAAGAGAAGAGGAAGAAATACAGTTTGATGCAAAAAAATATAAACATCATAATGTGTCACTTCGGTGTGGAGTTCGTGGCTAGAGTACCTCCAGTTGAATGTAAACCAGACTCCCCCTGATTAGTGATGAAAATCCATTTTTTGTCGATCCATCTATGGCCTAACTGGGCCTTCCATGTTTATCTCGGGTCACTCTGTTATATAGTTGATTTCTTGTCAGGTTTTGTTAGGGACCTAACCCCCTAACCTCTCATGTAGGTAGAATAATATATTTTCCATGTAATAAAGGCCGACATTAGTTAATAAGGCCTATTTAATAAATGTGAACAAGTCAATGTAAGAAGACCTCATCGAAGCTTTTGGTTCTAGAAAGATATTCCTATAGAATGTTCTTTAGAAGATAGAATTAGTATAAATAAGAGTAGGAGGTATGAGAGGTTCTTTTCTTGAGAATTATTGTAATAAAGTGTTGCTCTATTCGAGGTTTCCCCATTGAAGAGGCAAGTGAAAATTGTTTCCTATCAATAAAGGTATTATTCTGGTAATGTGGTTACTTATATTTTATTGTTCCAGTGTTATTCCTGTCGGATTTTTGTTTCTGCTATTATAATAGATTTGGTACCTAAAAAGTGGTATCAGAGCACTTTCCTTGGCAAGGATTGTGGTTTTTTTTTTTTAGGGTAGAGACATGTTCCAATGTCTTAAAACTACAGTGATTTGTCATTCAATGCATAAATATGCAATCGGGGAAGAATACACACAAGAAATACAAGAGGTACTTAAGCTCACATTGTTGGACACCCTTGTAACCCATGTTGGTACCCCTTCGAGTGGTAGCACATCAGACATCAATACACACAAGAAATACAAGAGGTACTTAAGTCACATTGTTGGACACTTTGTAAATCTATGTTGGTTCCCCTTCGAGTGGCAGCACATCATACAACACATGCATACAGATCGGCCTAGATCTCCCGAAACCCTCTATAGATAAATCGATCGACCACCTAACTTCTATAGTGCCACCGAGAACAAAACTCGAAAAGATACTATCTAGTACCTAATCAGTAGTACAATCCATGGGTACCGCTTTTAAGAATTTTCGTTGATGTGAGCAAAGTGAGTGCTTTCATATGCCTAGCTGGGCCTCGGGCTAGTCATGACAAAATTATAATGTAAAAGGTTAGAAAGAAAACAACTAAAACTATTAACAAGAATTAAGCAAAACCTAACAAAAACATGAGCATGGAATAAAATAAAACAAATAACAATGGACCAATATCACCACCGTATTAGCTCGTCCGACATAGATGAAATCCAAAGATACACAAATGGAGAAGGATTCTTGTCCTTTTCCTCTCCAAATGACACCGATTCTACAAGAAAAGATGAAATGTGGATGAGAACCTGCTTCTTATTCACACAAGAGAGGCGAATAGCTTCTATAAATGTACCATAATGTGTATTACCAAAGAAGAGGTCTCTAGCAATCTCGCAGCATAACAAGATGAAGAATTCCCTTTGGAGAAAATGGTGGTCATTCATGGCTTTTATAGCTATCAATATTATGCAACCTCTTTGAATGTGAAAAGAGGCCCCTTAGGGCACATTACCAGGTCTTTGACCACCTCCCACTAGCCAGATTGAGCTCGGATTTGATGTCAAATCCGAACTTGGGAGTCGCATCCATTAGTGGTCGGGAGGCCGACCAGCCTCATAAATGCGCTGTTTGGCAGACGCGCGGGTTTTGCACTTTACGTACCGCCAAGCATATGCTCAATATCGAAGACGTTGCCGCCGCCATTTTTAGCGGGTATGCCGCTTTTAATTTTTACCATTTTATAGTTTTGGCCCTTTTTGGTCGTATTGCGGATTTAATCCGTGCCATGAATGCCCCTGCTTTTCCGTGTTGATGATGCGGATTCTTTTGTCAAATTCCGTACATCTAAATTTCGCTGGATAAATGTATTCTAATGGGTGAGGTTAGGAGCAAAATGTATAGCCAAAACTCACTGGTAATGTTTTTTACTGAGAATGGTGTTGTAATGGAGAGAAAGAGTGAGACCGTGGAGAGCAATCCATTGGAGAAGAAAAGAACCCAGATCCGACCTTCTACAAGGTGTGAAATAATATACACTGCGGTATTAAACGAAGGGCATGCCCCATGCCTGCGATGTAACTCTGGAGGAGAAAATGTCCAATTGTTGATGTAGATGATCGCTAGCTTTAATGATAAAGTAAGACAAGTCCATTAAAGGAACATACCGCACCAATGGTAATGGTCATGGCGAACCACGCTTTGTGATGGATATCTCTACCGTTCGGCGAGGTCTTCGAAAGTAATGATAAAAACCGGCAATAGTCGCAAAGTAATATCCACCGCAACATGAGAAAGTGTTGGCATCGAATGTTTATGGTAGACAACGACAGCAGGGAGCAATAGAGTTTCACCCTGTGCCGTCCGAGAACTCTCATTAAATGTGAGATGAGGACCAAGATACCGCCGCCCTTTTGGAAAAGTGCGTTGATGTCGACAAAAAGGGAAATGCTAATTCTATAAAAAGGTACTCCGTGGAATCTACTGGTGTGATGAAGCCGCGTATATTACGGACGGTCGAAAAGTGGGATGTCTCAAGACTGTCCTTGTTTGGAGGATGTATGAACCAAATAGTGGCCGCAACTTCGCTGTGGCGGCAAGGTCGAAAGGTCAGGACGCCAAGACCGAGGATACAGCCGAGGCTGACAAGGAAAATATCTGAGGGTAAAATTGCAAATGACCTCGGGTAGTACTTTGAAGATATAGACAATGCCGGCCAGGGAAATGAGAAGTGATGCTCCAAACAAGGGTGATTATGGGTATGCAGGCCACATTTCGTGAAAGAAGGTCGCCAATGGTGATGACTAACGAACGGCGGAAATGGTCGGAAGTGAAGGTGTTTGTACAATGACTATTAAAGAATTCGGGAAAGATGTACAAATACAGAACGGCCCTTAAATGTAAAATGAGGCCCCGTAGGCGGTTAAAATGTTGGTGAAAATGGAGGGTGGGGCCCCATTACAAGCCTCAAAGATGAGGTAGATGATATGAAGATAGGTTCGCATATGGACAAACTAAGTGTGGAGGAAATGAAGGATTCATGATACTGCAGAAGTGCAACCAAAAATAGAACCGTGAAGAGAAAATCTGGGAGTCCGTGTGGGAAGCTAGCAAACATGAAGAGAAGAAGGATGTGGTTAATCCGGCAACATTATGTAAGACTATTGCGACTCCCATCCCTAAAGGGCGATGAAGAACAAAATGAGTGTCAAAAGCGCCCTTATGAAAGTATGAATTGGACAACTCCATGTAAGGAGGATGCTACCGCGATGATCTCTAAAGACAACGCAAATGGATAAAGGGAGTATCAATGGTTTCTAATGGGTATCCCAAAGGCCAACATCGGGGCTTGTGACTAGAATGCAAATGCAATACAGTGAGAGAGACTACATACGCTGGCCGAATAGCATAAATCAAGGAGAATCGCGGGAGATACCGACTGGCAATTCGACATAGAACAACGCAAATACCCAAAGTGAACAATATCCAATATGATATTAAATATGAACATGTATTAGATAAATGTGACACGCAGACGCGACTGGTCATGTGGATGAAAAGGGCCCCGGTAGTAGGGGAATCAAATCTCTCGTAGAATCTCGTGAATGAGGGAAACATTGGTTTGGTGTCCCTCTTTTTCACACAACACACATGGTGGTGAGATGCGGACGGGTCTTTGTTCCAGCGAGTAAAGTAGGAGCATGGGGTGTTGAGGGTAGCAAGGAGGATGTGAATCGGTCATGGGGAGTCCTACCAGGCTTTAGGACCATCTCAAAGTGGATGTAAGTACCACATCGATTGGTTAACACCATTGGGAAGTGTGAGCCGCTAAGTCAAGCACTGAATGCTTCTACACCCGTGAGGTGGGTAAAGAAGGATTTTGAGTGAGGGTCGAACTGCCTCCTAAAGGATTAGTCCCCGAGGTGGTGTGGGTCTGCGGAACGGTCAGTCGATTTAACTTGTCGAGGCCCTCAGGATGGTGCCGCTGATCAAGAGACGTCAGATGTCGAGCCTCCTAAGGAGGATGAGTATCCCCCGTGTGAGTTTTTTTAAACATAATGACGCATACTTGATTAGGAGGAAGAAGTGGTTGTGCTCCATGGTACGTCCCTAACAAGGATGGATCTTTAAAATCCCAGACCCATCTCGGCTGATAAGTGCTTAATGTTTTGATTGGTATGGACGAATTGCAGGAATGTTATCAAGATTGGTCACTGGTTTGGCTCAGAATGAGTATAACTCCGGGTCGATGGTTACAATCTTTCCATGTGGGGGAACATGATTGTCCTAAAATTGATGATGCTAACGCTTCATAGCAGTTGCTACGTAAGTACTCGCCAAGATATTGTACCTGCTACGCTTATAACTTCAATGTTGAGGATAGTTTTTCCCCCGAGTCCCACGGGGACATTTTGGAAGATCCTTCGGGATGCCGACTCCGGCTACAGGCCCGCAATGTGATGGCATAAAGAGGGTAAGAGGCCTAAACAAGTTTCTGCCATATAGACTTTGACATGATGCATGTGGATGCCCTTCATCAATGATTCATCGATGGACCGTGATGTTCCGTATTCTGACGGGTATTTGAATAAAGCAAATCGCTACCGGAAGATCGCGGGTTCGCAGTTTCGCTGTCCAAGTCGGGCGTACCGAGTCGAGATTCTATATCGACCTAATTCATGCATGGAAAGCAGTGATTCCGCTGTGTTGGGCAAGCCTTTGATGATCTCCAACACCTATTACGGCACCTGTGGATTGTGCTAAGTCATCTACCAGCCTGTAGTTATGAGTCAGCCTGAGCCCGAGATTGTGAACATCTCCCGCGCTAAGGGATGGTGGACGCGTAATGGTGGTCTGGCGTATGTTTAGGATCATCAACTAACCTGCAGGGTCGGTTTCTAGAGGCGTGGCAGTAGACTCAGTTGGATATTGACGATTCTGTGTTTGCAGAAGGTTTTCTTCCTCACCGGTGAGGAGGATTGTACGCTCTGCCGGATTGTCTGGGTTGGGATATTGTCCCATTTGGGGTGGAGGGTGTGCCCCTGCTGGGTGTTTATGGCACCGTGATGTGGAATGGGATTTTGCAACACAGTTGGGGGTGGTTGTTGCGCATATTGTTTTTTGTGCCTGCTGTGGTGCAGGTTGTGCTGGGGAAGGGGAATGCTTCCAGAGTCTTTCAACCTCTTTGAAACTGCAATTTGGGGCAAATGGTGCGTAATGACCGTGACACTCCACAAAGAGCCGAAGGGTGAATGGTTTTAAATCAGATTCCGCCCTGGCGCTTGTTGTTATTACCGGGTTTTGGTTCCTGGCCGTGCTTTCGCTACCGTTGTTGTGGGGTTGATTCCCGGCCTTGATCGGGATTGTTATCATTCTATTCCGCCTCCTTTCTCCCCGCTATTGTTCGATGGCTGGGATGGGTTACCGTGGTTTAATTGCTCAAAATTCGGGTAATCGGCCGGTGCTGGTATTGCTGAACAAAGTTTACCCCCGTATTGGGATGTGGGGAGCCATAGGTTGTGGGGTCCGAAATGGAAAATATGGATTTGTGGTGGTGCGTTCAGAAGGTATTAGAAGACGCAGCTTTCGCTAGTACTATAAGGTGATGTGAGGGGGGACCACTTGTGTTTGGAAGAGGTGGGTATGGAAGGCCCGTGGTGGTCCACTAATGGGTGGAGGTATAAATTGTGGTATTAGCGGTTGTTGATACGCAAGTGGGGGGTAACAAGAAGTTCCCTTGTATGCTGGTGGGTATTGAGGGTCCCATACATCGGTGGTTGATAGGGTTGTGGATTATGATGCATGATAGCACTACCGAGTCTCTGCCTCAATAATGAGATATCCTGTGTTTGTCCCGCCAAATCCAAGACAGTTTGGGGAGATCAGAAGTACCATGTATAAGTATCCCGACTGTGCGTGATGAGGCCATATTGTTAAGCCTTACCGATGTATTTCAGATTGAGGGAAGGTGGAAGCTTACATCTTTCCAAGGAGGGCTTATTAAGGGACCTAAGAAACTACCAAGGCATTGTTGCTTGCGGTTTCTTCATTAATAAATCTACGTACGCTTACGCCTACTCATGAATGGGTCAAGAATGGGTATCGAGGACTCGCTTTTGAAATTGGACAAGAGGTTCGAGACCATTATCGGTCCGACAGAATTGGAAGAAGGACAAGTAGGTTTTCGCTAATGACTCAAAGGTCGTAGGGGACCCTGATCTTTCTTCGACAAACCATTTGGGTCAGATGGGCCGCTGAGTGTGTGCGTTGGAAAAGATGTAGTCTGCCAGAATCTTCCATGATGCTATTGGAAGAACACCATAGGTGGAAGGTCATGACATGATTGGCGTATCGCCCCCGCCTTTCCTTCCCAAACTTTGGAAATGTCCGAGGAAGTTTGGTGGCATTGCGCCATGTGGCATCATCATGCAATATGATCAATAGTGAGCCAGTGAGATCCAGACGTTGAGATGCCAAGCATGGCATCCGGTGACATCGGTAGAAATGTTTAGTTCCAAACCATGGTGTGGTGTGAACTGATCCCGATGAGACCAGGTTGGTGCTTCCTCCTTGAGAGGAAGTGGACCCTCCGCCTCGCAAAGGAGAGCCAGAGGATGGATGTCCTTGGGAAGTGGACCTGCTAAGGTAGAACCAAGCAAAGCCGATCCAAAAATGGTAGCACTCGCAGGAGAGTGTGAACGAGTACGACCAGATAACCCCCCTAAAATAGGAGGAAGTATCTGAGCAAGCTGCCGTGAACGCATCGGGTCTCAGGGTTCCCCGGCGATGTCAGACTAGTTGTGGAAATGTGTGCAACAAGTGGTAGTAGAAAAATATAGAATCCAAGAGTCTTTGCAAAGGGACTACACAATATATGTACAAAGTCAAATTGTAATCAGACAGCATCATACATAAGCGAGAAAGCAAAGATATATATGTAAGAGGGCTTTTTTGTCCGCTGGGGAATCAAAAAGAAGCAAATAATCGTCCTAGAAGACGCGAACGCCCTTTCCTCTCAAATAACACCGATCTTCCAATAGCTCAACGCTAACCAAGTCACCGAAGTGAGCATTAATAGCAGAAGAAATGAAATAACCGGGTTATAATGAGGGTGAGGTGCATTATCCCGAAAAGAGCCGCTGCATACCCTAATAGCCACACAAATCCAATCAAGGTGCGATTGCAACCCACCACCGCCACCTGGGTAGATATCCGGCTAATCATTACTAGGTACTCCTTTATCTGCTTTTATTTAGGATTTTCGCCTAATAAAATGGGCTCTCCATTTACCGATCCGGCCCAAGAGGTGGGTGCCTCAAGGAGGGATGTGCAGAACAACTGGACCTCGGACTTAGACCATTTATGGGTATCTACTTGCCTTATGGTGTTAGGAATAATTGACTTGGAGGATTTTAAAAGCTCCCCATTTGTCAATCCTATGTTTGAAATTGTGAGAACCATGATCGGGTTATTTGATGCCTACTCGAATCTCATCGAGACTAAAAATCTTTCTTTGGCGCACTCTCCGGAGGAAGACTTAGTGAGTTGTTAGAAAGATTTGAAATGAAATGTGAGGCCGGGGTGAAACCAAGCCTGCTTGATTAAAAAGTGGGAGGAATAGTCCAACTAAGAAAAAGATGGGGTGTTTTCGTAATCCCTTTGGAGGAAACCCATTTAGACCACCACGTTTCGAGATGAGGCTATGAGGTGCAATAAGTGCTTTGTGTGAGCTTGGCTATAAATAAATTTTAGTTGTTAGATGTCACCTTGGCAACATGTGGACATCGCTGGTCCTTTACAAGAGTTTTGAATACCTAAATCAACTAGATGTACATTGGTACAACTCTTGCGGAATTTTAAAAGCCCTAAGAACTAGCATGTGGACATTGTATCCGCTAATATCCTTTATCTCCTATGTGTGAGTTAATCTAGGAAAACATGAAACTATCCTCTAGATTGAACATGTGTGGCCCTTTACAAGTTTAACTCTCCTGTTTCGATCTAAGAAAATCCAAACACTATTCTAGCTGTTGACATGTGGGCATGTATTGACCCTTTATTAAGAATGTGCTTGACAAAATGAAACTAAGAGGTCCAAAAGAGCCTTTGTCCTTCCTAAAAGTTTGTTTGAAATTTTGTTTAAGGAGGTGAGATCAATTTCTCAAAACTTTTCTGATTCTCTAGATCACATAATGTCCTGAGAAGAGCATACTCTCGTGATTGTTACTTTTGACTTCTAGTCCCAAAATGTGAGTTTTGATGTGCTTTAAGATTGATGTTTTAACTTAGATAAAACAAAGCAAGCAAAATAGTTGACAATGAATTTTATCCCCTATGTGTCCATAGGTTTGCTAGATGGTCCCATTTATAAGTCGAGGGGCTAAGTTAGTGCAATATTAAGAGCTTACACATTATCATCTCAAACAAGGAAGTGAGTTTCCCAACAACAAAGTTTCATAATGCAAATTTTAGTTAACAATGTGGACAGAGAAGGCTTCCCGCTACCAAGGCTACGAAGAAACCGAAGAGAAACAAATGCTTGGTCAGCATCGAGCGCGCGCTTCGGTGGGTGGCGTATCTGCTGCTGGCCATACTAAAGAGCCCGGAAGAAAATTTCCGATCACTTTCCCTAATTCTGATGAATTGATCGCGGGACTGAAGTTTTACTGAGGCCGTTTTGAACTCCGTAGTCAGTGAAATCAAAGGAAAGCAAATGAAGCCTAAACAAGGGAGGAATTTATAATTTGTCCCAAGATATTTCAATCTCATTGTAATTTTTCTTTTCACATGTGTGAGCAAAGCAGCAGCTTATATGTCAGTTGGGCTCGCCATGCAGAATAAGTGATACCAGAATGTGTACAGGAAAGAAACAACTAAACTATTAACAAGCATTCATAAAAACTAAATAAAACATGAGCATGGAAGTCAAAAATAAAACAAATAACAATGGACCAATATCACTCAATGTATTAGCTGGTCTGATTGATGAAATCTAAAGATACACAATGGAGAAATAGGACAATCCCTTCCTCCAATGGGAAGGCTCTTTGAGGCCCTCAACCGATTTGCTCTCCTTACAAGAAAAGATGAAATGTGGATGAAAAGAACTCCAAGCTTATTCACACAAGAGAGGGGTGAATAGCTGCGAAATGCGTACTTCAAGCAATGTGTATTACCAAAGAAGAGGTCTTTATCAATCTCAGCGAAGTATAACAGTATGAATAATTCCTTGAGAAATGGTGGTCATTCATGGCTTTTATAGCTAAGCATTAAGTTATGAAAGTAACCTCTTTGGAATGTGAAGAGGCCTTTTAGGGCACAATTAGGTCTTTAACAAGCCTCCCCACGCAGATTGATCTCAGATTTGATGTCAAATCATATTGGGAGCCGACTCCATTATTGGTGCCACCCAGCTTCATAAATGCGCCTGCTTGGCAAAGCGCCGCTGTGGGTTTTGTAATTCTACCAAGTATGTGCCCAATATATGAAGATGTTGCGGCGCTACTTCTCATTTTTAGTGGGTATGCTGCGTTTTTTAATTTTAGCCATATTTTGTATAGTTTTGGCCCTTTTTGTTGTGCTGTGGAATTAAACCTGTGCCATGAATGACTCTGTCTGTTTTCCGCGGTTGATGATGGAGTTCTCGTCAGGGTCTCCGGTATGAAATTCTCGCTGATAATGTACTACCAGCCTCCTTTAGCTGGCACTCGAGATAGCTGGTTTTGAGTACTATTGTCGACACCGCATTACATCGAGATATACAAGGGAAAACCTTTGTATGTAGGAACCCTAAAAACGAATCTTTGGACTGAAACATAATAGAATAGGAACAAACAAGATCTATTGCATTGTAACCTTGCCTCCTACATTCTGGTTTAGCTTATTTGACACTTATCATTATTTGACACTTATCCCATTTCCTTCCTATTTTCACCCCGAACATTGTCATATATATAATTTTTCAATATTTTTTTTTGTGGACCCACTCCCCCTCTCCAACACCCCTCATTCCCCAATGGCCACCACACGTAACCAAGAATTCCTTCACCTGCAAGATGAATCCAAACAGAACAAGGAGAACAAGCAGAGACTAGCCTCTGAACTTGCTTCCACCAAAACCCACTTGGAAACCTTCGAGGCCAAAGTTACGGGTGAATTGGTTGATGTTATGGGTGAATTGGCCTCCCTCACCCAATGGTTAAAACAGTCCCATGGCTCTCCCTCCTTTGAACAACCTTCACACTCTGAAGGTGAGAACTCTTCCAATAATATGGCCTTTCATTCCAACTCCCTTCCTCGTGACCCCCGTCTTCTCAAAGTTGAGGTGAACAAATTTGATGGATTAGATCCCATAGGCTGGGTCACTCAAATGGAACATTACTTCTCATTGCATGGCATTACTAATGAGTTGGCCAAACTTCATTATGGTTTCCTCTATTTGGATTTTGAACACTGGAAATGGTGTCAATGACGTATAAAGACACACCAAGAGTATGTGTCTTGGACATAGTTTGTTGTAGATCTCTATGAATGCTTTGACACTAACACCCACTATCATTTGACCAAGTTGAAACAATCTAGCACAGTGGAATACCTTATATCTTCCTTTGAACACTTTGCTTCTAGAACGAAGGGCATGTCTGATGCTTTCTTCTGGGAATGTTTTATCAGTGGCCTCAAAGATGAAATTCACGCCAAATTCCTCATGGCCTACCCTCAAACTTGGTTGGAAGCTTCTTTACGGGCCAAGGAAGCACAACAGATTGTCTCCTCCTAGAACCACAAAACCTCCTTTATTCCTCACACTCGACCTACCAACCCTACCCCTCCTCCCGCTCCTCTCAAGATCCAAAAATTAACTAGGGTTGGAATGGCGGAACACCAACTCAAGGGACTTTGTTATAATTGTGATAACAAATATTTTATGAGGCACAAGTGTAAGGAACAAATCGTTTTTATGTCCATCTCTGAGGATGTTTCTAAAGAATAGGTCGAGACCCCCCTGTGGCAAAGTTACCTAAGCCAACTAATATTACTTCTCCCTCTGACCCCACGGAAGATAAACCATTCATTTCACTGAATTATCTCACTGGCTTCTCTGCTTCCCAAACCCTCAAGCTAATTGGCTACATTAATCATCAAAAGGTCATCATTTTAATTGATAGTGCTAGAACTCATAATTTTATTCATTGTCGCATTGCCCAAGAAACTAATTGTTATATCCATGCATTCAACAACTTTCAAATCATGATTTCCAATGGAGGTTCCATGAAATGTGGGGGGCGTTGTGAAAATGTTAGTCTCCAAATTGATCAGTACAACCTAAAATCTCATATGTTTTCTATCGACATGGGTGGTTGCGATATTGTGCTTGGTGTGGAATGGTTACTCACTCTTGGTCCCATCCTCCTAGATTTTAAGGAATTAACCATGCAATTCCAATAGGCATGCCAACAATATAAGTTCCAAGGCATCACAGTAGGCTCCCTTAAGGTCTTCAGTTCCCATCGAATGGAAAATCTCCTCGAAAAAGGCCATTCAGGCATTATTTCCCAACTCCATTCTATTCAAGCAATTGAGACACCCTCACTGCATCCTGACCTCCAATATATCATCTCCAAACACCAAGTTGTTTTTCCCACCCCCCAGGGACTTCCTCCTTCCTGTGGTGTTCATGATCATTCCATTCCTCGCATCCCAGGTAGTCTTCCTCCCAATGTTCACCCTTATCGTCATCCCTTTGCCCAAAAAAATGAAATTGAAAAAATTGTTCAAGAATTGCTCGTCGTGAGTGTTATCTACCTCTAGTACCAACCCCTATTCTTCTCATGTGGTCATGGTAATCAAGAAAGAAGGCACTTGGCACTTGTGTCGAGACTTTTGAGCCCTCAACAAACTCACCATCAAAGAAAAATTTCCCATTCCTGTCATTAATGGTCTCTTGGATGAATTGAGTGGTGCTTAGTACTTTACTAAACGTGATCTATGTTCTGGCTACCACCAGATACGTATGCAAGAGTAAGACATTCCTAAGACTGCATTTCGAACTCATGCAGGTCACTATGAGTTCTTGGTAATGCCCTTTGGCCTGTGTAATGCTCCCTCCACTTTCCAGAGGCTCATGAATCATGTTTTTTGTCCTTTTCTTTGTCTTTTTTTTCTATTTTTCTTTGATGATATTCTCATATATAGTAAAACATGGGCAAAACATCGAACTCATGTGGATCAAGTTCTCAGTCTACTCCCTTAGCACCAACTTTTCCTCAAGCAATCTAAGTGTGCTTTTGGAGCTTCGGAAGTGAATTAATTGGGTCATATTGTCGACAAGGAATGTGTACGGGTGGATCCTAACAAAATCGAAGCTATGTAGGATTGGCCTCACCCCAAAAATCTCAAGACATTACATGGTTTTCTGGGTTTAACAGAATATTATTGCAAGTTTGTTAATAATTATGGAAAAATTGCAGTGCCTCTCACTACTGTCCTTAAAAAGAATGTTTTCGCTTGGAATATAATAGTTGATCACTGCTTCCAAGCATTGAAAAAGGCTATGTGCACAACTCCTGTCCTAGCCCTTCTTGACTTCACAAAGAATTTTGTCTTGGAATTTGATGCTTCTGGGAAAGGAATTGAAGCAGTCCACATGCAAGATGGAAGGCCTTTAGCCTTCAATAGAAAAAAACTTTCTGAGCGACATCTTGGACAATCAATCTATGAAAAGGAAATGTTGGTTATTCTGCATGTCGTGGATCTCCGATGACCTTATCTATTAGGGTAATGCTTCCAAATTAAAACAGACCATCAAATCCTCAAGTATTTTCTGGAACAACGAATTTCATCTTTGGAGGAACAAAAATGGGTGACCAAGCTATTTGGCTATGATTATGAGATCATTTATAATAAGGGAAAAGAAAATATGGTGGTTGATGCTCTTTCTAGGAATTATGAAGAAGAAGGGTCCCGCTGTTTCCCTCTCCTTCATTGCACCATATTGGCTCCAAGTTGTTGAGAATGGTTGCAAGATCCAAAAACTTCTCGATTGATCCAACATTTGCAATACAATTCTCCAATTTCTCCGTGTACTCTTGGCACAATGAGAGCTCTGCTACAAAGGTCATATGTATTTAAGCAACCAGTCGCAACTTAAATCCACGGTGCTTCGATCTTCATGCTTCACCCATAGCTGGGCATTCCACGTTTACCAAATCCTATGAAAGGGTTAATTTTTATTTATTTATTTTATTTATTTTAATTTCACGGGATGGTATGAAATAGGATGTCCACAACTTTGTGGATAGATATGATGTTTGTCAAAGCAATAAGGGAGAAATTATCCAAATCCCCAAGCACACTACAACCACTCTCGATCCACCTAGCTATTTGGCAGGATATTTCTATGGATTTCATTGTGGAATTACCCTGATTCCACTAGCTATTTAGACGGATATTTCTATGGATTTCATTGTGGAATTACCTAAATCATGAAATAATTTCGTCATCATGGTGGTCGTTGATCGTCTTTCCAAATATGCTCATTTTTGTGCTCTTCAACACCCATTCACTGCATCCACAGTGACTCATATTTTCATGGATTGTATCTTCAAGCTTCATGGCATGCCTCATTCTATTGTCTCCGAAAGAGATCCCACTTAAAACAATATTTTTTGGAAATAATTATTTAGGCTCCAGGGAACCCAATTACATCTCAGCACTACTTATCATCCCTAGACTGATGGCCAAACTGAAGTTGCCAACAAGTGTTTGGAAACATATTTGTGGTGTTTTTCATCTGACATGAAAAATCAATGGGCTCAGTGGCTACCCCTAGTTGAATGGTGGTATAACACATCTTACCATACATCTACTCACATGACTCCTTTTGAAGCAGTCTACAGCCAAAAGCCACCATCAATTCTTTCCTACATGTTAGGTGTCTCGAATATTCAAGAGGTTAACAAAAATCTTATAGTTTGTGCGGCCATTCTCCATGTCCTCAAAGAAAATTTGTTCATGGTTCAGAATCGCATGAAACAACAAGCAAATCAACTTCGTCCACAATGTCAATTTGCTAAAGGTGACCAAGTGTTTATTAATCTACAGCCTTATAAGAAGACTTCACTCAAAGTTGAACATTTTCATAATCTTGCTCCCAAATTTTATGGTCCTTATACAATTCTCAAGCGAGTGGGATCGGTGGTCTATCAGTTAGCTTTGTCCAGTCATTCTAAGATCCATCATGTTTTTCATGTCTCATGCTTAAAGAAGGTGATTGGAACTAAATTCCAAACTCAAACCACTCTTCCTAATTTGGATGTTGAAGGTTCCATCTGGTTCCAGCGACATGCAGTCTTGGACCAGCGCGAGCGTCGTCTCCGTCAACGCATCATAAAGGAAGTGTTAGTGTAGTGGAAAGATACAACTCTAGAAGAAGCCACCTGGGAGTCGTCCACTATTCTCCAAGAATTTCCTCATCTCAAGCCTTGAGGACAAGGTTGTTCTTCAAGGGGAGGGCATGTTAGGGACCTAACCCCCTAACCTCTCCTATAGGTAGAATAATATATTTTCCATGTAATAAGGCCGACATTAGTTAATAAGGCCTATTTATAAAATGTGAACAAGTCAATGTAAGAAGACCTAATAGAAGCTTTTGCTTCTAGAAAGATCTTCCTCTAGAATGTTCTTTAGAAGATAAAATTAGTATAAATAAGAGTAGGAGGTATGAGAGGTTCTTGTCTTGAGAATTATTGTATCAGAGTGTTGCTCTGCTGGAGGTTGCCCCCTTGAAAAGGAAAATGAACATTGTTTCCTATCAACAAAGGTATTATTTTCGTAATATGATTACTTATATTTGGTTGTTCTGCTATTATTATCTGTCGTATTTATGTTTTTTATTATTATAATAAATCTCGTACCTAACAGGTTTTCATCTTAGAAAAAGATTACATTCTAATTTTGATTTTCATACCAATACTAGTTTTGTCATTTTGAACAAAATCAAAATGGTTATACATAATTCTCAGACATTGTTCTACAACATGATTTCCCCTCGAGGCAGGCTATAGAACTCATTTTAAACCGGCTTGGCTTCCTGCATTGCAGGCAAGCTTGCTTTAACATGATGATTGTCTATTTCTTTTGATTTTACTAATAATAGAAAGCTTCTACTCTTAAAAAAATATTATTTTTATATTATATTAATTAATTATAATTTTAACTTAATGTTCCATTATCCATTCAAGTTCCATAATATAATACTTTGTTTTATATAATAAATCTAATTGTAAAATGATATCAAGATGATGTAATTCCATGTCATACTAACAATGATGTTTAAATAAGCTATTGGCATATTGTACATTTTTGTGGGTCACTTTATAATAATAAATCTAATTGTAAAATGATATCAAGATGATGTAATTCCATGTCATACTAACAATGATTTTTAAATAAGCTATTGGCATATTGTACATTTTGGGGGTCAATTAAGAGTTCAACAAGATGTTGATTATTAATTTTAATTTAATTATTTTTTATTAAATGTGAATTATTAATTTTATTTATTTTTATTAAATGTGAATTATTAATTTTAATTTTATTTATTTTTAAATATAT
>SNQJ01S0143026.1:0-24537 GCA_010110895.2 Picea sitchensis
ACAAATTTATTATTAAAAAAATCAGGTTTATATATTTCCTATGTTAAACATTACCTTTTTTACAAAAATTTCGAAGTCAACTAACAACTAATTGAAAGTCAGCGATGAACTCATCGCTATAGTCCCTGCCCTTGGCCTTCCGGTAGGGACTAATAATATACATAAAACATTCGAAAAAAATAAGATGATCATCCACTAAAGGTGGGTGGGTTGTTTATTTTGTCAAATATAAAAGATATGGGATTTATGATGTGGCAAGAGGAGGGTTATTAGTATAGCATTTGATTCGTAGTTGACTTTATATTAATTTGTTGTTTTACTATATATATTTTTCCAATTTCTAAGGTTCAACATAGAGAATTCAAAATTTTATTTTTTATATAATTAAAAAAAAATTCTTTGAAATTTTATTTTTTATATAATTAAAAAAATCTTATTTTTCATTATTTGATTGGATAATAGATTTGAGGGTTTTATTACAACCTTTTCTATACCCAATGTTTTATTATTTTATTCTTCCTAATGTTTTATCCCAATGTTTTATTTTTGCCTCTTCCTAAAGTTTAAAGTTTATGTTTTCAGTGCCCATTAACACCTCTGCATGCATTTCTCTCAGTGCATTGACATCAATGTCAGGGCTGAAAAATGCGGCCACCGTTTCCATTGCCTTCACCAATTTTCCACTGCCTTCAAAACAGAACCTCAACAGATCCGTACCACCTTGTGCACAGGAGAATCAACCACATCGGCCTGTAAGAGACTGGGGAGTGAATAGAACTTTGCAAATCCTCAACTTGCATTCAAGTGTTATTGGCAAGCTGGCTACTTCTTGGTCAAGAGAAGCAAACTAACTGCTACATACATTAGTGGGTGCTGGCAAGTTGGATTCTTCTTGATCAAGACCAAACAAGTTGCTACATATACAACTCAATCAATTGAATAATGGACATATTAATCAACAGAATCAAACATATTAATCAAGAGAATAATTGCCTTCTATGTCTTTGCTTTTCTTGTCTCACCTGCCCTTGGAATTGCTTCTGTTGGATATGGAACTGTGCATACCTATATGATCTGGGATTGGAAATGGTCGAATAGAAAAATAAATTGTTGAAATGACTGTTGTTGGTTGGGATGTTGGGTCTTGAAATGCCAACATTTGCATATTTAACTACTCGTACAGTTGTTATTTCAACATCGATCATAGCAACATGCATTTTGCTAATGAATTGGTATGTACACAACATAAAATAACTACAAGTATCAAGAGTACAAATTCAATTCATTGGCATAGATGGCGATAGATCTAACTTTGGTAGAGGACATCGTGGACCGCCTTCTGGGTGTAAGGTCCGGAGGCTTTAGACCTGCCCAAATCATGGATAGATTAGGCAGTGATGCCAAGCCTACAAACAATTTTTTGTCACAACCCTATCTATTAGAGAAGCTATGCCAAGCCTTCAAACAATTATTTTTTTGTCACAACCCACTCTATTAGAGCTTGAAGCGCCCATCTGTGGTATGTTTTGTAGATATAAATTTTTTTTTTCATTACAGGGAGCCAAACGTTAATTTTGAGAAATTGGTTGAGTGGAAATTTCTTCATATTCAAAAAAATGACAATTGCTAACCAAAGGTAGTGGGTTCAGTTATAATAGATATGAAATGAAATTATATTCCTTAATATCCATCCTAGCTAACTGGGTCATAAGATTTTAGTGATTTTTTTTGTGTATTCTTTCTCTCAATATATGTTACATAATGCATAATAATTGCAAGTATCTGTATAGTAATAAATAACAAATTAAAGTTTTGAGATAACTATCTTCACCAGATGCACTAAAATAATGTCTGACTGAGATGTTATGATAATGAAGTGGTTTATCCTTTATAACTAATTGCAAATTGTAAAGGGATATTTTAGAGAATGAATAACATCCACTAACTTAGCCACATATTCGGCTGTGGAGTTTCCATCCAAAGGTGAATATGAATTATATATCATGATATATCATTTTCTGGAATACCCATAGTCATATGTCACAATGATTGTCCTAAACTTATTTGAAAAGTTTGAGCTGAAACTTCCATAGACCCTGGAGATTTAAGTTCTTATGTTTTTTTTTTTTTACCTTTTTGAGATGTAGGTAGCACATTATAGGGTCCTTTCTTATACATATCATTTTATTGCTAATTTCCTAACATTGTCGATCAATTGTTGGATGAATTGTCTAGTTGCCAAAATAATTTTAACGTAGCAATATGTATTCCATCATATATAACTAGTGGGAAAGTGTTTATAATAAAATTATTTTTAATGAATTCTTTTGTTTCAAATAAAAAATGAGCATTTTTGTTTAGAGATGAATGGAAATTATATTGACAATGTGTATATTCAAATCATATATTTGATATTACAATGGTCCAGAAGCATTTGAAGTAGCCTTCTTGGGTCTTTCAGGGTTATGAGTCCGCACCTCTGTTACATCCTTCCAGGGTTATGAGTTTGCACCTCTGTTACATCCTTCCAGCTTAGGTCTGGATCGTCTAGTTTTGGAGGTAGGATTTGATTGTTTCTTTCCCCCTCACCAACTATCGTATTGTCAATGTTGTGTCTCTTATGTCTAATGGAAGAATAACAATGCGAGGTTTCAAAAAAATGTGTGGGGACCTTAAGGGTGCGTCGTTCGGGTAGCTTCCCCATCATTCCCCCAAAAAAGTCCTTGCTCAACAACCTTGCTGCAGTTTGAGACCACCTGCATAGAGTTGCCAATCATGTCATTCATTTTCCATGTTAACGGACGGACGAGCAATGAATACAAACAAACAGACGAGCAAGGAATACAATGCTTTTAATATATGTTCAAAGAAAATAAAGAAATTAGCGAAGAGATAGAAACCTGCTCCCAATAATGGATTGTAAGTGTATGATGATTTTCTCTTCTTCGCATGAAAATGAACCTCGTTTAAGGTTCGGTTGTAAATAGTTAATCCATCGCATCCTACAACTCTTTCCACATATCTGCAAACCACCTTGTTTAAGGCCAAGCCGTAAATAGTTAATCCATCGCAACATACAACTCTTTCTGCATATCTGCACACTTGTACGAATATCTATGGATTATGTAAGGTAGCTAGAGAGGTAGTGGGGAGGCCCAGAGGGTTCATAGTGATAATAGTGGAGGCCATTCAATGTAAGGTGGAATAGGTCCACTATATTATTAAATAAGGCCCACTATGGTAGTTAGATATAATAAATGTAAAATGGACTTCTTAGAAGGTTCTACTTCTAGAGGATGGTGATGGTAGCACTATATAAAGGGGTTCAAGCAATGTAATCGGATATGAAGAGAAGTATTATGTTTGGAGATGAAGCTCATTAGGAGGTTTCCCCCTTGAAGAGACAAGTGAACTAGAGAGGATCCATTCCATAATAGGATCCATTGTGTGGTGTTGCCCTACCTCAAGGGTTTCTATTATAATAAAATAGATTTTTCATATTGTTCTTCTAGATCTATTGTGGGGATTGTATTAAGATATATTTAGATCTATTGTGATATTTTGTATTCAATTATTTGGTACATAACAATTGGTATCAGAGCACTTTCCTTGGCCAAATAAGGAAATAATTTTTTTCTCTTTTTGCAGAAAATTTCTAGGGAAGAAAAAGAGGGAGGCACACTTCAGGTTTAAAGCTGAAGATTTACGAGCTGAATTTGGAAAAAAAATGGGTATTTGAATTCCTCTCAGAAAATTACCCAATTTCAAAAAACAAATCAACCGAAACGGAGTCCGGGAAGTAAATTTATGAGCATTTTAAATTCAACATTTTTTCAGGGTTTTTCTAGAAAAAGCCGCGATTTTCTGTTGTAACTTACTGTTATATTTTTTGGGTTTTTTCGTGACGACGATGAAACTGTAGAGTTCATAACTTTTCATACGATGATCAGATTGTTACCAGATCAATTCCATTGAATAAATTATTTTAAGAGCTTTCTTTTGGTATATTTTATGTGGTGTTTCCAATGACTATTTCCTCTCAAACCCTCAAAGGAAGTCTATAGATGACTGAAGCATTCAAAGCCCAATTGTATGACACATTGGATGACTTTGTAGATGGCCTCATGGACGGCCTCAATGATAGTTTTCGTAGTATTCAAGATTCATTGGATAACATGCAGGAGAGATTTCTTATGGCAGATATCAGGGATGAATATAATCAAGAAATATATGCTTGGTATGATTTTGAGGCCGATTGCGATGATTGGTATATGGATAGTTGTCATTTCTAGGATGACAACCACTTCCGTATTTTATTTGATGACTCAACTCCACCTTCTGTAGAGAACATTAATGTCCCACATCAGGGGCTATTTATGATTACCAGCGTCCAACCTGCATATTCTACAATGGTATTGTTCCTTCCAGATTCAGCTTTGACCCTTTCCCACTATGTGGATGGATTTTCTTATTTGGATCCACATGATCGGTGTCAGTATTGGGAGCATCATTTTCAATTGGTTATTGGGTGTCGATATATTCCATGTGGATTTCACATGAGCACTTGGACATGGGACCCTGGTTTACAATGGCGGTTGGACTACTTTAGCATGGTGGCTTTGATTTCTCAATGGGACCCTGGTTCTCTAGTCTACTTCATCACTATGGTTCACACTTATCCATGGGACCTTGTTTCTCTAGTCTATGTCAGCACTATGGTCTACACTTATCCATGGGACCCTGGTATATGGTTGTACATCAAGCGTTGAAGACAATGCTTTCATAAGGGGGATGGAATGTAAGGTAGCTAGAGAGGTAGTGGGAAGGCCCAGAGGGCCCATAGTGATAATAATGGAGGCCATTCAATGTAAGGTGGACTAAGTCCACTATATTATTAAATAAGGCCCACTATGGTAGTTAGACATAATAAATGTAAGGGGACTTCTTAGAATGTTCTACTTCTACAAGATTCCTCCTCTAGAATTTTCTTAGGTGATGGTAGCACTATATAAAGGGGTTCAAACAATGTAATGGGATATGAAGAGAAATATTGTGTTTGGAGTTGAATCTCATTAGGAGGTTGTCTCCTTGAAGAAGCAAGTAAACACGAGATGATTCTTTCCATAATAGGATACATTGTATGGTGTTGCTCTACCTCAAGGGTTTCTATTATAATAAAGGAGATTTTGCATATTGTTCTTCTATATATATTATGGTGATTGTATTCAGATATCTTTAAATCTATTGTGATATTTTGTATTTAGTTATTTAATACATAACAATAACATTCAATTGTGTTACTATAACAAACAACAAGATGAACAAACTTGTATTAAACACTATTAAAAATAAAATCAAATAAACATTGCAGTGACTTCAAATGCATCCATACTAATGGACAAGTTCCAATTCTAATGACAAATTTACCATTAGTGTTTATTTTCTAAATTTCGTGGGTCATTGCACCAACACCATAGAACTCTTAGTGTTTATTAATCAAATTAACTCTAAAAAGCTAAAAAGCTTCTATAGTTGGTAGATCATTACGAATTGAAGACAAGAGAGGTGCCATACCATCGATATTCCACCTGTAGGTACCTTATTTTACAGAATTATTATGACTTCAAGTTTGGATTTTTATATTATTATATTATTATTGTTAATTTTAATTTTTTTAAATTGGATTTTTATTTTATTATTGTTACATATTTGTGTAAAAAACTACACTTTTCAACCATGATGTAGTGTTAAACTATTTATTATTATTGTTACAATATTTATCTTTTAATAATTAAAATAATTATCATTTAATATTTAAGTACCATATTTCAACTAGTATCCACATAACTAACTAATAAGATGCTAGATTATATATATATATAAAATCCAAAAATTATATAAACATATAAAACAAAAATTATATTGATAATGGTATAAACATATAAAAAATTATAATAATAATTATTTTAATGACTAAAAACACAATCATACAATTTAGAAGGTTTCATGAACGATGAACGCAGAGTTAGATATACACAAAAAACTTATATATTTATTAGTCCTTGTTGTAGGCATAGAGGGACTATAGCGATTGATAAATCGTTGACCTGGCATTAGCTTGTGCGTTGACCAAAAATATTTGCCTATTGTCTATTGTTAGAACAAGGGAAGTGAAAACATTGATTTTTATATAATAAAAAGTATCATGTTTGTCAAGATCTGATTGGACAAAGGATTGGAGGTCTTATTGTTGCCTTCGTTATTCCTAATGTAAAATATGTTTGCATTTCCAAAGTATTTGGTAGTATATGGTCATTTTTGAATCATAAATTTTGTTATGCATTCGTCGAACGTGGATTAATGCTACCATTAATTTGAATGTTTGGTTTAACATTTTATGCTAGGTAAATTTATGGCAATGTTTGATATGGTGGCATATCCAAAGTATGGATTTGCAATACATTCTCTAGTGTTCGAACTATTGTTACAAAAAATATATGAATTTATTTGGGATACGTCAGAGACTTGCCACATTGAATTTTTTTCTTAAATGTTTACAGTGCATTTCTGACAGACTTAAATGTTTACCTAAAAGGCTTGGTAGTGTTGAATGGTTACTTAACAGGCTTGTTACAAGACATTTTCTTCCATTTTAAAAATTTATATGCTCCAGGGGCATTGCTGGTTCATTGGTCCATGTTTGCTTTTTTCATGGCATTGATTTCTTATTTGCATGTTCTCGTTGTTCTTGCTTGCCTATTCGTGTTGTTGCAGTTTGCACATTTAGGTTTCTGCAGTCGCGATTGGAAGAGCCTCGTTCTTGGGGGGGTGGTTGTTGCTTGTTCATGTCTTCGTTGTATGTTGTTTATTGTTTCTTGATTTGACTTTGCAGGGTTTTGGTCCTGCGCCTGCACTTGGGCCTTTTGGTGCTTTTTGGTTGGGTTCTTATTTGGTGCTTATTCTTGTTTGCCCAGGGTTTGCAATGTTGGGATGCTGCATCTGCGGTTGGATCTCTGGTTACATTTTTTTGCACTTCAGTTTGCATAGAATACTATTAAGATAAAATATCAAACTAAAGAATTGCAGACGATGTAAATTGCATCTGTTACACGTTGAAATAGAGTTTGTCGGCCTGAAAATATATTTCATAGCTGCCGATGCGTTTTCCATGGATTTTGTGTTACTATGGTTTCATAGTTATGAGAGTGCCTTTTGCTGTGTGGGAGATATTTTTGTTCTCTGCCTTTTACTTTCCTGTTGTAAACTGCGTTTGACTCTAGTTTGTCGCGTTTCTGTGGTCATTCCGAGCGACTGTCGTTCGGTTGTGTACTTAGGCAGTTTTATGGACGCGGCTTCGCGAATAGGTTCTATCAAACTATGATAGGTCGTGTTCGGTGTATACATTAGCTTTGTCGAATTAGTTTTCTTTAAAAGAAGGCCTCCTGGACAGAAGAGAATGCAATTTATGAAATTATAGGTTTCCTGGATAGCATAGGTTATTGATCGCGACTTCTGGGGCTGGCGAGCTGAAAATTGGGCTTATTAAGATAAAATAATAGAGTAAAGAATTGCAGACGATGTCAATTGCATCTGTTATGCTTTGAAGCAGAGTTTGTCGAGCTCAAAATATATTTCATAGTTGTCGATGATTTTTCCATGGATTCTGTGTTACTACGGTTTCATAGTTATGAAATTGCCTTTTGTTGTCTGGGAGATATAGCTCTTCTCTCCCTTTTACTTTCCTATTGTAAATTGCGTTTGACTCTACTTTCTTGCGCTTTTGTGGTCATTCCAAGCGACTGTAGTTCAATTGCATCCTATGACAGGTCGTGTGTGGTCTATACATTAGCTTTCCCGAATTAGTTTTCTTTAAAAAAAGCCTCCTGGATAGAAGAGAATGCAATTTATGAAGTTATAGGTTTCCTGAATAGCATAGGTTAATGATCACGGGTTATCGGGGTGGTGGGTTGAAAATTGGGCTTCTATTCTTCCGTGCCCTGCAAATAGCACGGAGAGTTCCATGATCATTCCGACCGGCCGTCATTCGATTGCATACTTAGCCAATTTTATGGACGCGGCTTGGCGGATAGGTGGTATCGAACTATGGTGTATACATAACATTTCCGAATTATTTTTCTTTAAAGGAAGGGCTCCTGGACAGAAGACATTGAAATTTATCAAATTATAGGTTTCCTGGACAACATAAATTAAACATAGGAAATTTGTAATTTTGTAAAGTAGATATATAAAGCATGCACAGAGCCCTCGTCCCATACTTAGCTAGTTTTTGCATTGCGGGTTCTCGGGGTGGGCGGATGAAAATTGAGAATCAGAGAGTTCCTCGATATACAAATTGACCATCGAACTTGCAAACTATTTGAATTTGAAGGCCGTCATGTCCAAAAAAATTAGCATTGTCGAAATAGTTTACTTTACATACGTCGTTTTACAAACCATGGTGGACAAAAAAACACACAAAAAATAGTAAGCATTTTTTGGATCGCTGGTTCTCGGGCTGGCGGGCTCTAACTTCGGTCATTGTTGTTTTGTGTCCTATAAATAGCACGGATAGTTCCGCGATATACAAATAGACAGTTGGACTTGCGAACTATTTGAATTTCAAGGGCTCATGTGCAAAAAAATAGCATTCTCAAATTAATTTTCTTTACGTACGTTCTACATACGCTCGTCGGCAAAAACTGAATAATAGTAGTAATCATCTGTTACATAGGGATCCATCCTCGCTACATTCAGCACTTCCCAATACACATTAAATATGCTTTCAAAAGTCAGAATCGACCATACAGGTTCGAAAAGATGGGCTTTAATAATTGGAAAGCTCGAGGACATTTCCCATTAAAATAAATACACAGGATAATATTCAACCCTTCCTTGTTTTTGATTTTGAACAGGCAGGGAAAGCTGAAGACTCAAACACAACGTAGTTCTGCGGTTATTAGATACTCAATTCGCATTCTCGCTATGGCTTCTGCCAATGAGTTGTCCATCATATATGACCTTCCTTCTAGGTTGTCAGATGTTTTTTCCCCTTTGCTCAAATAATAAAAATGTCATTGAATTTGAAGAACATTTAGTACTAAAGTTCCTTACCTATGAAAGCGCCTTTTTGCCAACATTTTAAATTTGCGAATTTTTTTTTGTTTGCTTCTACAGTTTTAGTTTTCTTAGAAGCTTCAACATAGTTCACGAATGTGTCGTCCACAGAGGGATTGACGTCATGTCCCTCTTTAATATTGTGCATTTCGAAATGATGGGCTTTAATAAATGAAAATCTCGAGGACATTTCCCATTAAAATGAATAGACAAATGAATATTATGGGATCTGGTAATTTCTTTTTGCCTGCATTTTGAAGTTGCGAAAATAGTGGGGTTTTTTTTTTTTTTCTTAAAAGCTTCAGCATAGTTCGCGAACGTGTCACCCACAGAGGCCTTCATGTCATGTCCCTCTTTAATATTGTGCATTTCAAAATGATGGGCTTTAATAACTGGAAAGCTCGAGGACATCTGCCATTAAAATGAATAGACAACCGAATATTATGGGATCTGGTAATTTCTTTTTGCCTGCATTTTGAATTGGTGAAAATACTTTTTATTTTTTATTTTTTGCTTGTGCAATTTTTGTTTTCTTAAAAGCTTCAGCATAGTTCATGAACGTGTGACCTACAAAGGCCTTCACGTCATGTCCCTTTTAATATTGTGCATATCTTAGATGTAAGATTTGAGAATCTGCTCGGATATGGGAATTTTAATACGTGCTGCTAGTCACTATTCAGTGTACATATTCAAAAAGATTGGCATTAATAACTAAAAATATCGAGAACATCTGTCATTAAAAGGAATCAACACAAATTGTATGGAAGACCATTCAGGCTTTGTTTTAAATACTTATTTCCATTTCTCTCTATCATCAAAGAGTTGCGCTTTAGGGTGCCTTCGTTCTAATGTTCCTGGTCATGGACATGTAAGATAACTTAGAGATGCGATCGAGGGGCAGATGAAAGAAGAGCGACTGGTTTTATGTGACGTGAGTTTTGAGTAAAAAAAAACTATGTTATACAAGAGAAACTCAGAGAGGATGAAAAAAAAAGAACAAGTATGTTTGGTGTTCTCCCTGTGTTCGATGCTTTGGTTGGTTGAAAAGGATGCCTGAAAATTTGTTTGTTGAACTTCTTTGTTTTCTTGCTGATAATTGTAATGGATTTTTAGGTCACCTGCAAGATAGTTCTTCGTTTAAGTATATAGCTTCTTCCAACAACACAGATTTGGCCACTGTATCGAATTGTAGAGATCGCACAAGTATTTGTCTTCCTTGGAGGTTGGTAACATAATTTGTATGGGTGGATAAAACGACATATTATCACTACAAGAGTTTCTATTTCATACTTTGATGACCTGCATGTTGCTCTGGTAGCCGACTTGACAGAAAGCCATGTTATTTGTCAAAGTTTGTTCGGTTTCCTCTGGATGTAGTTGCAGAGTCCACATATTAGGTGTCACCTCCGAACATTCCAGACCTTTCTGTGGGCCGCCATACCTCCCCCGCTATGAGGAAAGATATATTCTGATGCATTATGCAACATTTGATGCACTTGCCACGCCTCAGCTACCCGAAGAATTTGTGTACCTCAACAGATTTGCATTTTGCATTTGGGCTGGACGTTTCTTCCAATTTACTGTGATAAAGAAAAGAAGTTCCACATAAAAATCCTTAGGCAGGCTTCTCAACCAAACAGACGATCGAATACAGGGAGAATACCAGTCATTATATACTTGAATTTTTTTTCCCTGCCTTAAATGTTGTGACATAAAACAACTATGTTCAATTTGAAATCGGCCTGAATCGCATTTCTAAGTTGTCTCGGATGTGAATGCTCAGGAACATTGCAAAGAAAACACCTTAAACCCCAACTTTTCAACGACAGAAGGAAATTAATACTTGACAAAGAATGGAATGTTGAATAAGCAGCCATTGCAAGCAGGCCATATCTGGAAGAAACAAGGTATTCAAAAAACTGGGATAGATGTACTTCGCAACACCGATTAAGTACAAAACCCAAAATTGATATTCGACTTGTTTTTTACGAATAAAGAGTTTGAATGTCAAGAAAAGTGTGAAGAAGCTTCATCAATGTACATATCTTTAATTGGTTGATGGCAGGTGAAATCACAATCGTTGTCGCAAATAGCCTCATTTGTATTTTGTAACACATCTTATTTGAATATAGAATAATTTCGGTTTATTTCTTAATAGTATTTTCCAATTTCTGGTATCTGTTTTAATTGTATTTTGTACCTTCTTCCCCTATGTCATTAAACACGAAGGACAAGCTTTTGTTTCTGCTGCTCACTACTTCAATCTAAATAAAACCTGGTCTGTTCTTTCTTTACATTTTATATTTAAAAATACTTTTTCATAGGCCATACTTATGTGGCACCGACTCTGTATTTAAAGAAAGAAATTGGAGGACCCGTTCTGCTCCCATTCTTCGGGTTCCGTAAATAGAATGAATTCATGAGTTACAAAAAGGCAGTTGAACTGTTGACGCAATGTTCCTGTGAAGTATGTTGGATAAATTGCAGCTTGTTCTATTTGATAATATCCATGCATATATACTAATATCAGTACTATTGGAAAAAATACAGAAAACTTCCTCTTCGGCAAAGCTTAGGCAGTTATGTTTGGGTTTGAGGTGTTAAACAAATATTTCTAGTGTTCCATCATATACATCTTGCAGCCTAGGAACTTCCGTAGTTTGCAATTTATGCTTTAATTACTTAAAGTCACAACAAATTTTGATTGCCTTTAATTTAATTTAGATATTGATGTTTATGGAGAGCCGTCGTTTGCTGATGTCAATGCAACAAATACAAGATGAATAGATGATAAGTAATTTATGTCGTTGAGACCACAATGCAAATTCATGTTTCTTGTTGCGCTATGCACATCTTGCAGTCAAAATTTTCCTGGTTTCAATGAAATTTGTGAGTCGAAGAGCATCTTGCAAATTGGGAGATCATTTGCATTTGAAACAGAAACAATCCATTAATATATATTAGTATGAATACTATTAAGATAAATACGAAAACTTTCTCCGTTGATAGATACTAGTATGAATACTATTGAAATAGATATCAAAACTTCGTCTTGGCCAATACTTAGCTAGTTATCTGGACACCAAGCCCCGAGTTCGCGGTATCCATCACCTATGTCCCATGTTTCTTCATATACATGTTGCAGGCAAATAACTTCAGTGATGTGCACTTAATGCTTTTACTAGTGAGAAGCCAGAGGAGGTTCGAAAACATTGCCATTAATAAATGGAAAAAAAAAAAGGTTTTTCCGACTCTCAGATACTTATCTCTTTTCCCATTTTGCTTTTCTCGTTCATTATGGATTTCTGGTTTTATACTTAGTCATCTTTATATGTATGGCGGGATGACATGTCTTCATATCCATCTATATCCTCGCAAGACGGATCCGACTAACCATTGTTCCATTCCATACTTAGCCAATTTTATGCTCGTCGTTGCGGGGCTGATGCTTGTGAGCCTAGTTGCTTATTGTTCTGCTATATTCACCTTGCACTGAAAACATATGTGATCTAAAATTCTATCGCGGGTTCCTCGTATACATTAACTTCGTTCAAAGTATTTGTTGTTGATATGCATACCTAGCAACTTCGCGTCCTTCCTGATATACATCAACAATGGTCTTACCAGTGACAAGTGGACACAGTGGTACGAAAGATACTTCCATGATCTGCAATTCATGCCTTAACATCTCCATCTATATCCTCTCACGACGGATCCGACCGACCATTGTTCCTTTTCATACATAGCCAATTTTATGCCCGCCGCTGCGAGGATGCCGCTTGCGAAACGAGCTTCTCATCATTCCGCTATATACATCTTGCACTCAAAACATCCGTGATCTACAATTCCACCGCGGGTTCCTTGTATACATTAAGTTCATTCAAAGTATTTGTTGTTTCTTTCCATCCCCAACAACTTCACGTCCTTCCTCATATACATCAACAATGCTCTTACTAGTGGCAAGTGGACACAGTGGTACGAAATATACTTCTGTGATCTGCACTTTATGTGTTAACTGGTGAGAACTCAGCAGGCATTCACAAGCATTTGCATTAATAAGAAAACACTATATGTTCTTCTGTGAGATACTTGGTTCTTTTCCCCTTCTCTTCTTCCCGTGTATTCTCTAGAATTCCACTGCGAACTTCTCCATCCTTTTTCCCTTATTTTCTTCCTGTGTATTATGGGACTATAAAATATGGACAAGATATTTTATAGAACATGTACAAATTCCACATTCCATACCTAGCGACATTTTGGATTGCAGGTTCTCGGCCGGGCGGGCGGGCTCAAAATTGGGCCTCCATTGTTCCGTGCCCCGCAAATAGCACCCCAAGTTCCGTGATATACAAATTGACAAGCGCACCTGCGGACTGGCTAACTCAACATTGCACTGCTATTGTTCCGTGTCCTCCAAACAACGCTCCCAGTTCCACGATATATAAATTGACAGATGAAGTGCAGGATTGGTGGGGTGGAGATTGCCATTGTTTACAGATGCTAATCCCTATGAAGTATCTAATAGTATCTAAAAAATTATTTTAGTTTTTATTTTTTCCTTGTATAACAGTACCTAAAAAATTATTTTGAATACTAAAATAGCTCTTAGTATTGACAACTGGACACAGAGTTACGAATCAGTTGGGATTTCACTCTCTGCAATATACAAATTGACTACCGGACTCCGACATCGTTCGCTCTTCCATGTTATAGATTATGCATTCCAATGTTCGGAGCGATACAATTAGAAGGTCCGGGCCTTGCCTCCTTTGCAAACAATTTCTCAGCCTATTTTGGATCCTCCTGTTTCTCGGTTCACGAAATATGCAGCTCCAACATTGGTGGGTTGACATATGTTTATCTCCATCTATATAATCAGACAACGAATCTGACCGACCGTTGTTTCTTTTGATGATTTCCATGTTTTTCCGTTATATACATATTCCACTCTAAATTTCCGTGATCTACAATTCCACTACTAACTACTTCATTCTTTTTCCCTTTTTTTTTCCCATGTATTATGGGACTATAAAGTATGCACATGATATCTAATAGAGCATGTACTAATTCCCATGATATTTTATAGAGCATGTACAAATTCCACATTTGATATCTAGCGACATTTTGGATCATAGGTTCTCGGGCGAGCGGGCTCAAACTTGGACCTCCATTGTTTCGTGGCCTACAAATAGCACCCAGAGTTCTGCGATATACAAATTGACAATTGAACCTGCGGAGTGGTTGACTCAACATTGCAGTTCCATTGTTTCATGTCCTCCAAACAACGCTCAGAGTTCCGTGATATACAAATTGACACATGGAATACAGGACTGGCGGGGTGGAGATTGCCATTTTTTACAGATGCTAGTCCCTATGAACTATCTAACAGTATCTAAAAAATTATTTTGAATACTAAATTAGCTCTTAGTACTGACAACTAGACATAGAGGTACAAAACAGTTGGGATTGCACTCTCCGCAATATACAAATTGACTACCGTATTTTGACATTGTCCTCTCTTCCGTGTTACATATTATGCATTCAAATGTTCAGAGCGATACAATTAGAAGGTCCGGACCTCACCTCCTTTGCAGACACCTTCTCAACCTATTTTGGATTCTCCTGTTGTTGGGTTCACGAAATCTACAATTCCAGCGTGGTCACTCTACCACTTCTCACAAATGTTTCAAAGTATCTCTCGTTGCCTTCCATCCCCACTAACTTCCTGTACTTCTGGCTGTCCTACCATATCCTCTTCGTTGTTACACGTATTGCACTCAAAAAATTTCGAGACATACAATTTGACCCTCGCGCCCTCACCCTCAACGCTTGTACGTTGCAACCCTTTTTTGTAGCTGTCTTTTTTCCCCTACCTGTGACCTCCGTACTTTCTTACTATGTGATTAGAAACCTTTCATGCTAACAGCTGACCATGCAGGAACCCTCAACATTGTCATTAATGGTCGAAAACCTCGAGGAGATCTCCCATTATTACGCATTAAAACAAGATGTGCGGAGAGTTATTTTGTCCCTTCCGATTGTTCATCTCCAATACGCGTCCTCGTGTTGGGCCGCTCAAGAAATCTACAATGCTTAATCGCTCATTGCAATATCCAATGTGTTGACATTTCTATGTATGCAATTAGTATTGTTTAATGTTAACAACGCATCATGCAATAGCCATCCAAATTGTCATTAATCAATTAAAGTCTTGAGGACATCTCCCATTCACATGCTTTCGACCAAAATTTGCGCAGGGTTATATTATCCCTTCCAAATTTTCATTTTCATTCATTAGCTGGAACAAATAAACATTCGTGTAGACTTATGGAACCAGGTCGATAGCATTTTTGTGGAGATACAGTAAATATGTTCACACAAGAGGACCAGAGCTTTCAGTGGTCTAGGGCATACTTTTACTATTCATCTCGTTCTGCCCAAAACAAAGTGATTTGGACCTTTGGAATCTCGTTCAAGCTGTGTTCCTGAGGTTTTTGACTCTAAGGAGGTGGTCTCTTAGTGCGTCAAAACATATATTCCAGGCCAAAGAATTATTCCACTGCGCGACCATTCTCCTGTTTCTTTGTCCTTGTCTCTTCCGCGAGATGTTAAAATTGTTGAACCCAACATTGACATTTAGAGGAAAAGATTGCAAATAGTTTCTAGAAAAAAATCATAACGGGTTGGACATCTTAGCGGACTTCCTCGAAGACTTGACAACAATTCCTGAACATATCACAAGGCTGCAGGTAAGTTCCTTTAGAAATCCATTCCGGGAAATTGCTTGGTTGGTTACAAGAATAATGGGACATCCATCCACAATAAGCATTTCCCATATAATTATTTATATTTTGTATTTCACAGTAAAGGAAAAATACATTTTCGATTAGAGGAAGCTAATTTCGATTGAGCTCTGCTCCCAGTTGTTGTGATTCAAAGAATCAAATCAATTTTATATGTCATCCTACTTGATTTTCACAATTTTGTATTGTTGTCCATTTCCAAAACTTTCTCTTTCCAATAAAATAAACTGTGGATTTGACCCAGTAACATTCTGGCACGAGGCACTATGGAGACACAAGTCCTCCCATTGTTTTTATGAAGTTTTTAATGGCTTTGTCTCAGTTTTCAAAGATTGACTGCTAGATAAGGATGCTCCGCGGATGTCTGGCCAGGCAACCAAGTTTTTGAAAAGGAAGGGCACACTTGAACAAGAAGAAAATCACAATGTCCTCATGGTCCCTGGCTCTAAGGAAAATGTTGCCTTCCTTCCATGCCACATCACGGACAAGATGTTTGTTGCAGAAATAGAAGGGCAATACAACCATTGGTTACATTTTTTCCATGACAAGAAAAAAAAACAGTTCATTCCTCTGCCCTGGAAAGTCGGAGACTTCATGTGCAGAAACATCAACAAGATTGACGAGTTTGTCGCCCATTTCAAGAAATTGAACCTAACGTACGCTGAAAGGCTAAAAGGGTTCAACCCTAATGGAATTTTTCGAGAACATTTACTGGGTGTTGGCTTTAACACCTATTTTATCCATACACACCTGACCCAAGACAAGAACAGTGTTGACAACAATCCTTCTTCTGTCGATTGCAACGCAAAGAGATTGCAAAGCGCCACTAAATTGTACAAACAACATGGAAAAGTATCTGGTGAGAAGAGTGCCCAGTCCCCCGCCAACACTCCCAAGAGCACGACATCACGGAGCATTGCTTCGACGGTCCACCCCATTAAGAAAGCAACCTAGAAATCTTTGAACGGAGGAGGAGATAAGAACCCTCCTCGCATAAATATTGATAGTTCTCACCAAATTCCACTGGCGAAGAAGAGAAAAAACAATGCAAGGTAGGTGGAGGAACCCCAAATTGAAAGTGGAAAACTGCAACTTGAAATTGAAGCTGAGCACATGCAGAAAATTGGGTCGTCTGCGGTGGAAATATCAGACACCAATTTTTTTGACATAGATGAATCCTTCGTAATCCAGAGCATTATTTTTGACAGTGAATCTAAAAGTCTGGTCATTGAAAAGAGAGATGTAACAAACAGGAAAGGCAAATCTTGCGCATAGATTAACTTTAGCGAAATGTCAGCATCCAAAATCTTCCAATTTCACCAGGGAACTGGTGACATTCTTCGTGATTCCATTCGAGGAATTGAGACAGAAAATTCCAATATGAAACAACACCTCAACGAATTTGAGCAGGCTTTCCTTGCAACTCCATAATTTGCTAGTCCTTTGGCAAAAATCGTGCCTGCTACCACTGCAGAGAAGATGAAAGTATCCTCTACCCTCCTTGCATTCTCTAGAGCCCTTGTAGAGAATAACATCAACAAAAGAATGCAGGTAGTTACTGAAGCCTGGGAAACATCGCAAAATTTAGTTTCCTTCGGAAAGAAGGCCAATGGTTTGTTGGAACAATTGGAGATGAATTTAAAAAATGAACAACTTTTCTGTGATCAGGTACTGGCCCCTTTTGCCAAATATGCCGACAACACATCGGAACTGAAAAGAAGACATGAGAAACTCCCCTCGCCAAAGCGCACCACAAAAGTAAAAGCATGCTGGCAAAAGAAAGTTGACAACCTGCAGCTCATTGTCAAGTCATGTAAACAAGTCATATCGGAAAAGGAAGATTTATTCACAAGCCTGCTCCAGCTGGACTTAGCTGGAACTACCAACGAGGTTCAAGATCCTAACTTGATTCTCAAATCCTTGTCAGTCACCAAAGAAGCCTTCAAGGAACAAGTTGATATTTTAAAGGGGTTGTCTTTCAAAAAGTTTTACAACATACTTGAACATCGTCTAGATGAGAACGAGCACTGGGTACTGGACTATGCCTCACACAATGAAGAAATTGAACAGACTCTGCATAGTATTTCAATGGATCTAAGAAAATTAGAAAATGACCTTTACGACATAGAAATATGGGATGAAACCAACACAGCCCCCATGAAAAGCTACATCGAAGAATGGTTCCAAGAGAGAATGGACGGCCTCGTCCAGGAAGGGAAAGAACCGATCAACAGGACTACAATGCCCATCAACGACAACAACAAAAAAGAATCGACTTCATAGTAAGTTTATACTGCCATCTTGTTTTGTTTATCAATCCAGTTTAAGTTTATTCTGTCATCTTCTCTTCTTTATCAATCCACTTATGTCCTCTTTCAATAGAAAACTGTAACCAAACACTCTTAACTTCCAATTTCTTCTTTTCAGGTCTTCCTCTCTACCGTCGCGCACTTCTTTCAACGTTCCTAATTCTTGTAGTTATTTCTTTTTGTGGTCTGTGAGAGCCCCAATCCCAGTCTATATGAAAAACGCATTTTAATTTCCAGAAACATGTAACAAACATTATTAATTTTTGATAAATTCCAAAGAAAACTGATTTGACAATGCCCTTATTGTATACTAAATTTTGGGTTTCCAGGAACCTTTCTTGTTTGTTCCAAATAAAACTAATTCGAATATGCTACATTTCTTGTCTCCTATTGTATGCTAATTTTTTGGTCTTCAACGACGTTGATGTTTTAAATGTTGATGTAATTTCTAGAGATATGTAACAGACATTATTTAAATAAGTTTGTATTGTATAGGTCGCAATGCCGTTTCTCAATTTGTATATCGCGAAACTCTCGATGTTGTTTGTAGGGAACGGAACAACAAAGACCCATTTTTGAAACCACCAGCCCGAGAACGCGCAAAACTAACGAAGTATGGAATGACCCCTCCCTGCATGCTCTATAAAACGTGTACAAAGAAAACTAATTCGGCAATGCTATATCTTTTTTGTCCAAGAAAAGCCTTAGTTTTAAAGCAAGCTAATTCGGGAAAACGTTATTACTATTCTATTACATATAACCGACACTATTTTTTTGTAAATTTCTATAGTTCACAACTCCGCCTGTCATTTTGTATATCGCGGAATTGTCGGTGCTATTTGTAGGCCATAGAACATTAGAGACTCAATTTTGAACCCGTCAATTTCCAGAAACATGTAACAAACATTATTATTTTTTGATAAATTACAAAGAAAACTGATTCGACAATGCCCACGATCCAAAAACCTACGAAGTATGGAATGACCGCTCCCTGCATGCTATATAAAACGTGTGCAAAGAAAACTAATTTGGCAATGCTATATCTTTCTGTCCAAGAAAAGCCTTAGTTTTAAAGCAAACTAAACTTCGCCTGTCATTTTGTATATCGCGGAACTGTCGGTGCTATTTGTAGGCCACAAAACATCAGAGGCCCAATTTTGAACCCGCCAGCCCGAGAACCCGCGATCCAAAAACTGGCTAAGTATGCAATGAGGGCTCCCTGCATCCTCTATAAAATCTCTTCCCCATACTTTATAAAAGTAGAATTTTCGTATGTATAAAACTAAACATCTACTTTATACAAGTACATATTTTGTATGTATAATTTTTTTATTTGTGATGAATTTATATAGTCTGCAACTTCACTCCTCCATTTCTGTATCGCAGAGAACATCAGAGGCCCAATTTCTATATCGCGAAACTGTCAGTGCTTTTTGTATATTGCCAGCCCGACAACCCGCGATCCATTACAAAAGTACATATTTCCTATGTATAAAAGTATTTCAATGTATTTCAACTTTCTAGCCACGTGTCTGTACTAGGTCGCATTTACTCCCATCCCAACCTGGCAGGGACTCCGCTGCCATGCAGCCTTGTTTGCAATTCTAGTTGAATTATATTTTCCAAAGTGTCTTCCGACTTTGTATATTCACGTTGAGTTCGTATTAAATCAGATACGTTGAGTCATATCGTATTAAATCAGATACGTTGAGTCATAGCAATGGTCAGAGTATTAAGTTGGATTCATCTTATACCTTGTTTGTTTGTTGTTGGTATTTGTAAAAAAACAGTGGAAACTTATGCTTTGCTTTTCGTGGATTATAGAATTTTGAATATAGTAATACCATAAATTTATTATTGTATATTTAATTTTTATATATAGAAAGGGAGATCAACTAACAATGAGGCCTACAATAAAGTTTATAGTAACAGTTTCAGAGTTAATTTTGATTTTCTATTAGTTTTATCATTGAGTATCCATGTACAAGTTTTCATGGCAAAAAAAATTGTTTGTCATTAAAGTGAGTAGTAGATTGGTTTTAGAAATTTTAAGATTGTTATAAAATTTGGTTAAGTTTTTGGCTAGGGACATAGCCACTACAGTGATACTTGTTTATGTTTATCAATTATACATGATTTTAATAATTTTTAATACTTAGTGAACATTTTACATTCTATGTTTTGGTCTTTTCGCACATAAATATGTAGGAACTGTTATTTAAATTGTATTTATTAATGCAGAAATGAATTCAACTTGCTGAAAAACCTCTGAGTACTAGTATTATACAGAATTAACCATTCGAATCTACAAATCCAACAATTTCTTACTAGATTTCGAACAAATATCCTCAAAAAATATTCCTAAAAAAGACCAAATCATAAAAAATGTTTAGACTACAACTCTTCGAAGATGGAAAAAAAAAATTTTAAATTATTTATATATATTAAACGATCTATCTTCTACAAAGTTGGGAAAAGAGATATCAAAGAAAATTGAGATGTTTTTTTTATTTAATCTAAAAATACATTATTTAAAATAATTTTTCTTCTATTGAAAAACATTTTCGACATAATTAACAATTCTTCTATTAAAATATATTTTTGACGTAATTATATGTTTTTGGTTTAATGGTTGGATATCATCTTCCATGCACCTTCCCCTTGACATGTCTTCCACCACAAACCACAAGCCTTGATTTCAACCTTTTTTTTTTTTCCTACTTGTATTGAAAAAAGTACTTTTAATATGAAATATGTATCCAAATGGTCAAAAACTGCATTCTAATCTTCCATGCACGTTACAACATTTCTCCCCACCACAAGCTTCGATTTTGACCTATTTTTGTTAATAAACTAATTTTTTTAATGTGAAAGATGTATCGAAATTGCTTATAAAAGATCTTTGACTCATATTTGTAATTTAAAATATAAAATTTAAAATAAAATAAACTTTGACATTCATATAAAAAATTATAAAGAAATATTACAATATAATATATGGCACATTATATGTTTTGTATTTTTTATAATTTTTCTTAAGTTTTAAGATGTAAAAAAGTTTTAAGATGTAAAAAAGATATGTTTTGTATTTTTTATAAAAAATTTTAAGTTTTAAGATGTAAAAAAGATGTTATTAAAAAGAAAAAAATAAGGATTAAATTTAGTAGTATGATGGATTTTTGATGTTTTTTTAAAAGTGATTTGTTAATTTTTATTTTTTTTTAAATTAATTAATTTAAATAATATAATATAAAATTAATTTACTTTAAGAATTATCTAAAAACTATTTAATTAAAATTTTAAATGTTTTTATAAAAATATAATTAATACATTTTAAGAATTAAGAATTAGTAAGATTCACTAAAATATCTAAATTTTAAAATAAGTATGAATCCTTAAAATTTTCTCTATTATATATATTATATATGGTATAAATTGTCATTCCTTTTTACATCCAAGCATTGTCTATTTTAATTTGTTTAATCTATTATATATCATTTTTGTACTATATGTAATATGAATTGGCATTCTTTCACATCCAATCATTGTCTTTTTTAATTCATTTGATTTATTATATATATTTTTGTATGGAATTTATGTTCATTGTTAATTTTTTTTTCATCTAATTTGTATCACTTATATGTTTGGTTTTATATAAAAAGATGCTAGAGAACCAAAAAAACAAAAACAACATAAATGTAATAAAAAATTAAAAAACCGAAAAAATTGTGGATTTCCTTTCCAAGATCATGCATTCCACTGGCATCATATTAATATACCATGGTTTAAATCTACACCTACTATTAAGATATTGATACGTTATATTTAACCCATCCTCTTTAAGTAAATATAAAATATAAAATAAAGGTTGAAATTTATATCAAACTATTATAAAGAAATATTACACTTTTTAAATAAGTATAAAATATAAAATAAAGGTGGAAATTTATATCAAAATATTATAAAGAAATATTACAATACACCATATACATACATATGGCATCTTTTTAGCATCATATACTTTGTATTTTTATGATTTTTATTAAATTATAAAGATGAAAAAATATGTTATTAACAAGAAAAGAAAAGAAGAAAATAAATTAGGAGTTAAATTTTGTTATTTGAATGTTTTTTTATTTAAAAAAAATGATTTGTTAATCTCCCTATAATTTAAAAAACGCAAAAATAAAATAAAAAATAAAAATAACCAAAAAACAATACATAAATATAATATAAAAATTAAAAAATTAAAAGAGATTATGTTTCTCATTTCCAAAATCATGCATTCCATTGACGTCATATTAATATACCAATATTCTTATCAACTTAAATTGTTAACATTATAATTTAAAAACATGAATCTTATTTTAGATGTTTGGTGATAGAATCAAAGTTAAAGGATTTAAGAAAGATAAAATTGAGGTGTTTTCCAAAATTCAATAGATTTTGTTATTTTCATTATGTTGTCATTGTGTGAAACAAAATAATATCGTTTAAACAAAATAATTGGTAAGCTTATGTTCATAAGTGACATACCTAACAAGCGACACACTCGTTTACATAAGTGACACCCATAACATAACTAACACACTAACACACATAAGAGATGTATTGACGTAAATAAGCAACACATAAATCACATAAGTGATGCATTGATGTACATAAGCAACACACCTAACATAAGAGATTGATGTATGGTGACCATAGGTAAACCCAGATTGTGGATTACGATCACATTGCGTTTTCATAAGGCTTTACCTTGAGCATGGACATATTGCACAAAGGAAAAGGGTCCTAAGTTCTCTAATATAAGTTATTATACTTCTTATTAGTGGAAGAACTCAAAGAACACACCCAACAAGTTCCAACCTTCCAAACCTTCCGCTGAGATCCTTGGTGTTGTGTCCCCTCTTACTTTAGAGCCTCTTGTTATTGCTCCATCTGACATGTAAAATCTTCAATTGCTCCTTTTGAAGAACCAGAGGCTTTCTCTTGTTGTCGACATCATCTTTTGTCAACTTTGATAGCATTGCGACCCTCCTTTAGAATGGGAAAAATGAGGCACGACTTCAACTCTTCTGATTAAGGTGACATTGCAACTACTGAGGTTCTTGAAGAGAATAGCACATAATTGATGTTTGTCAATGACCTTGGTGTCCTCAACAAGGATAAAGGTTGAACACATGTCAAGAAGCGAAAACAAAAGAAATATAAGAAAGATGGAACATAAGCTCCTTGTAAATTGTTGTTTCTTTTGTTTTGTATAGTGATTTATGTTTTTAATTATTAATAGCTAGGATTTTGACTCAAATTTGTTAACCCATTTTAATCTCTTATTATCAAATAAAAAAAAATTGACTATGAATTAATTCAATTTCATATTATAATTTTTCATAAAAATAATTCAACATTTTCAAAAATAATTTATTAAATAAAATCTTTTAAAAATAAAAAATAAATATAAATAATTTTAAAATTTTAATTATTTCATATTTTAATTCAAGGACAAAGAAGTTATGATGCAAGATAGTTTGTTCAACTAGTGAATTTGTTTTCTTCCTTGACATGTTATTTTTAACTTTTGTTTAGTAAAATTAAAAAAATAACGTCATTATTTGATTTAACAATAAAGGGTGAAGATTATATTTTTATGTAATAGTTTAAATTTGAATGGACCTTTGTAGTGCCTAGAAATACAAATTTTGATATAATTCATTTCAATCACACAAATAACTTAACCACCAGCATATACGCAATATTCAACAGAGATTAACATTTAACTATAGCATAAAGAAAGAAAACTTAGCACTTTCATAACAAATTACCTGCTTCTGATGTTAATTTCTACCAGTATGATTGTCCCTTCCCTGCTGCCTTGTTGTTGCCTGATGCGTTGATCAACTCTGCCCAAACTGTGTTTCCTCCCTGCCAGCTAGGAGCAGCCTGTCCGACTTCCTAGCTCCAGGATACCGTAAGGCTATCCTGGCCCCTGTGCCCAAAACCCCCAACAAACCGGTGCCCCCCGTAATGATCCCCCCCCGACTGCAGAACTCAAACTCCCCACCAGAAAATCCCAGAGAACCCTGAAAAAAAATAATGATCCTCCTTCCGTAAGCCTCCTCCCGTCATATCCCTCCTTCACCGACCCTTTCCTCCTCATTCATTTCCTTATCCATACATTCATTGTCTTATCCTCTTAGTTAATGTCTTATCTAATTATTTAATGTTTCTTATCCTTACATTTAATGCTTCTTATCCCCTCCGTATACATAATCCTTTAATTAAACAATTAAATTTATTAACCCTCTTAA